>JAADVL010000616.1:0-19615 GCA_023334995.1 Pythium sukuiense | reverse complement strand
TGCAGAGCGTGGCGGGCGGCACGGGCTCTGGACTCGGGTCTTTCCTCACAGAGAAGCTGGCGGACGCGTTCCCGGCGGCGCGGTTGCTAAACGCCGTCGTGTGGCCCCATGCGGCGGGGGAAGTCATTGTGCAAAACTACATTGGTCCCAAGATAGTGGCTGGAGTTCCTACCTTACGAAGTGCAGCGCGCTCCAAGGCCCGGGCTTCTTCTTGAAAGTAATTGGAAAGAACTGCTCGGTTGGCGACCCAAATAATCCACAAGTGGTAACAAGTTTGCTGATGAGTAGTGCTGTACGAGTCGATTCCATCGTGTGGGGATGCTGCAAGCTTCTTCACTACCATCGGCGCCCGTCGATTTGTCAAGAGCGCATGGTGACGGGTTTTCTCAAGCGATATCGGTATGAAGACCAACGCGTACGTCGCCATGCAATTGCTCGCATCGACTCAGCCGCAGAACGAGAGCTCATATATCTTCTGGAGGTCTTCAGCCACAGCGCGCCCTCATTCCGGATCGTATGTGTCCAGGCATTTGTGTTCCAAGGCCCCGGAGTGTACAGACCGACAGCTTACGGATGCGGGAGTCCAAGTGTGTACGAGAGTGCCTTTGCGGGCCACGAATCCAGATTTCTTCGCGAACTACTGCGGGACAAGTCGTGGCTCACAGAGGATGTACTCGACATCATGGGGTTACCCTTCATCATTCGGCAAAACAGCAAGAGCTCCTTCATCATGGATCCCGTCGAAAACGGCGTCATCATGGGCGATCACCGTACGAGCGTAAACTTTTCGGCCTCCGGTCAGCTCTACTTGCTCGTTGTCGCGATCGGCATCTTTCTTGCAGTTCTGTACCTGCTGGGCGCGATTGAGACGATCGAGGTGGTTCTGTTGCCGTCGTTCCGGGCAATCGTGAACAAGACGAGCGTCGTCGGTCAACTTCGAGGCGATGACCACAGTTTTTTCTCAATGTTTTCGCGCTCGCTTTGCCGAAGCCGTCCAGTTGTCCTGCTCACCACCATCTCCCACCTCGTTTCGTGGCAGATCATTCTGCCGAACGCCGTCGTGTGGACGTGGACGAGTTCTCACAAGGGGAAGCTGCTCTCGTACATGTCTTCCATCCGTGTGTGGGTGGTCCTGCTCATCTCGTTCAACACACTGTGGGATGTGATCGTGGTGCTTGGAGAAAAACGGCCATTTGCCTTCGCCAGTCGCACGTTCCTCACGACTTTCGAGCTCATGGTCGTCGGAGCCGCAGTCGCGTTCGTCAATCGAGCAGATTTGTTTCCATGGGCGAGAAAAAATATGGATTCGAGCGTCAACGGCTGGTCGATACGTCTTCGTTTACTAGCGGTGTCGGGTTCGCAACCGTGTACGACGACGGCAACAACGGAAATGGTATAGGCTATGGACAAGTGGCGACATGTGCTCATGTCCTCGGGATTGTATACGGGCCGTTGTTTCGCATTCTGCTGCGCAGTATCCTCAGTCTCTTCTGCTTCCTCGTTCTCAAGATGGCGTACTTGTGGTGGCAGCACGGGCGCAAGGAGGCAAGCATCGCTGCAAACGCGCCGTCACTGAGTGATTCAGATGTCGACCCATGGTCGCTCGGGCATCTGTGTCATGATGGCAATTCGAGATCCAACCGGTATGCACGAGTTCCGGCAGAGAAGCTGATGGGCACTCCCATTCGTGCTCGAACTCTCATCCGCGGTTCCTATGCAATGGAGACACAGGCAAACGGGGTTAGATACGTATCATTGCCGCTGTACTTCGACTTCGGCGTGCTGCTCGACCAAGAATCAGGAAGAGTGCGTCCACGGATCGGTTTCTCCAGCGATGTGATACCTCGATCGATTGAGTTGGCGCATCGACCGAAGACTGCGACGATATGTCCTGTCTTGACAAGGCCACTAGGCCCGCTGATGGACAACGTGCCCCAAATGTCGTTCACGTCTGACCCTCTCGCGCGTCGGAGACGTTTCCAGTGACAAGCACAAACCTCAGTGATTCGGTGCTTCTTGTCGTGACGGCGCCAGCTTTGAGTTTTGTGATAGCAGTGAACATCGTCCGGCAGTGCTTCGTGCGAACGCTGAACCGTCATGGAGACTCGAACGTGGGCGAAGTATTGTCGTTTTCTGAATCCAAGAGCTACCGTCTTTTCGAGGGTGGCTGGTGTAACGAGACAGGCTTTTCGACACCCCCGAATAAATAACGATCGGCACCATGCTGGCAACGGATGCTTCGAAGCCTCAGTTGCGAAAGAATACCGGTGTATCGATTGACTGAGCTCTAGAGAAGGATGCGGCGCGTCTCTCCTGAGAAATCCAGATCAGCAGCGTCTCTCAAGTCCGCTCGCAGCCCTCTTCGTGTTCGGCTTCTTCCCCGAGTCGTGTGCGTCTACAACTGAGCCATTTGGACGCTGCTTACTACGCTGCTCTTCGCGGCATTCTTTGGGGTGATCTGGAGCTCTGTGAGCGAGACGAATGCACTCCTGTACGGCCACAACCCAGCGCTAGGCACATACAGCATCCCTGGCTTCAACGATGAGCCGTACTCCGATCGAGCGGTTGCGTGCGTGAAGCGGAGCCAATCGATCCGTCCCGTGCAGCTTTCACAGCTCTCGAATGCGCACAGAAGAAGCGCCAATGCAGCGGATACGATGGCGAGTGGCATCAACGGGTACCGTGTCACCCCTCGGGAAAGCTTCACAATGGATGCGACAGAGCTCCCTCACTATGTGCGACAGTGCAACATGCTCTCGCTCGCACTCGACAATATCCTCTCCGCCTGCGAGACGCTCTGATACAACGTCACGCGGGATTTTCTTCGTGTCGTGGACAGTCTCGACAACAGTGAGGTGCTTCTGCTACGGGCAGCACTGCCCGTTTTCATCATTCCATTCTGGGATGAGGCGGTGCCCTCGCGTTACGTTGTACCCGGTCACGACGGAGCCGCCTGCTTGCTTCGAGGTCGCGGGCTGCTTGAGATGGATGCTGCAACGAATGTGTTTGTGAGCGGACAGTGCGTGAATCGAAGACGGCGGAGCTGCTCAAGCATCCTGGTGGCGTGTGGCGAAATGGCTGGTACGAAGACTCAATGGTTCGCATGCGCTGGTACTCAGACGTGATCAGCACACTGCCCAATAGCCGCTTCGGCCTGAGTCTCCGCCGCTTCGAGGTTGGCGACGGCATGAGAGAACTCGACTGCACGCAGTTTCCGTACGGATGCACTGGCGGCAAGACTCAGTGGCGCTGGAGTGAGAGTCTCAGCCAGATCTCCGATGTGCACTCCTTTGAGTCGATCGCAATCTCCAACGGCTCTCGCTTCGGCATCTTCCTCTTCGACGCCCTCCGGATCAAGACGACCACGAGCCAATACAGCATCGAGAAGCTCATCTCCAACACGTCGCTCGTGGTGCTTCTCTCCCGATGGAATGCTGCCATTGTCGCACTGTGGCCACTGGAGACCATCGGCATCGGCTCGCTTGCCAACTCCAAGTCGTTCCACACGCTGCCACTCGTGCTTCTACCGCGTATCAAATCGATGCTTGAAGGCTTTTGGTCCTCAGGGTGCAACTTCGAAGGAAACCAACGAACTCTCAGCGACGCATGGTTCGAGATCTACCCAGCCATCGGCGAGTTCGTGTTCATGTACTTCAGTCTGCTCAACATGACCGCGAAGCTGCTTCGCCGCCGTATGAGCGACGTGTTGTTCGGCCCCACGCTGCTCTTCTTCGGGCTGCTACACTACTTTCGACTCGAGCTTGGTCAGACCAACAGGTTTGAGTTCGACTCGCGCATCACTGCCATCGTCACAGCAGACGAGATCCAGGACGCAAGTATCTTCGATTTTTTCGCAACGGATTTGGCGTTGCGCACGAACGGCAACATCAAGTCGCTGTTCTACATGAAGCTGGTGGTGCTGGGCTTGAACTGGCTTCCTCTACTGCTCTCGATACGCGTCAGGGAGTCCACAGCGAGTCTCCCCGTGGAGAGAGAACTGGCGCTGGCGTTTGGCAGCAACGGCGGGCTCGGATCGACGTCACCTCCGTACGTGGCACTCCAGCCCACGGGAGAACGAGCACTCCGTGCCTACGAGCTCGTTCGTGCCAAATACGTCGTCGTTGGCACGTCTCCTCGCTGTGTATTGCTATCGATTGACCATTGGTTCTGGTTGTTGGCCGCGACGCCGATCCGACTCGTGACCACACTTGAGATTCGTGTACTCGCCTTCGACGTGGGTTCTGATGGAGAAGAGAGCTCAAAGTCAGAGACGGAGCGAGGCGTCTTGACAATCACCGAGCTGCCGAGGATGGCGACCGTCACGGACACGAGATTTAGATATATAGCCATGAGGCACGTGTCTGCATGTGCCATGAAGTAGCCGATCCCTGCATCATACTACGGTTCCCCGAGATCTTCATCGTCGACGAGGACTTTGAAGTGACCCTGGGCGGAACCTCGCAGTCAGCGAACACGAGTCCGTGGGACATTGGAGCTACAGAAACCAAGTCTCAGGATACGTCGCCAGCAAACCATGAGTGACCCATGGCCTCTACATGAGCCAATGTGCGTCGCAGGCAATCGGTATCAGGCCCAGATCTGATCCAACTGCTACAGTTATAGCCAATAGGAAGATCTCGAATGCCCTACCACCTCAAAGCCGTCGTGTGGGAGCACTGAGGGTATATCGTGAAGCACATTTTCGTTCTGTTCAAATCAAGACCGTACTTACACAGGATCATTTCTATAGTATGTTCATTTCTACTTGGTTTTCCAATGTAGACAATTCTCAATTAGCCCGATGATCGTATCCGGTTCCTCTCGTCGACTCGGGATGTCTGCTGTTGTGGGCTGTGGCTCTTGGGCCATGGCTTCTCAGCGTTGATGAACGTCCACTGTCGCTATTCCAAGGCAGTGTGAGCGAGGGGAGCGATATGAGAGCTTGTTGATTCTTTCACCATTTCCTTTTTACCACTGCCTTGTCTACCACGTCAAAACCTCTTTCTAATCCTTCGACAGGAGTTTCACCTCATGCCGTCTTGGCGATCGACTGTCTGGTTAGCTGGCTCAAAATCGAAGTTTGAATTGAATACCGCCAGTTATTAGGTTTTTAGTGCATCGCCATGGTAGTGATATCTAGAATCTCCACGGCCTGCAGCCGTGGGTCGTTGATCCGCACGAGCTCTGGATGCAGATTGACCGTCATGCTGCCGCTTTTGCTGGTGTTTTGCTCGATTTTGAACAACGCAACGCGGAAATTGGGTGGACACTTTGTGCGTCGCCAGGGCGTGAGCACGACTAGCAAGACCCAGTCGTTGATGCCGAGCATGACGCTGTGCCCGACCACGACGTAGCCCATGCGCAGCAGGTCGAAGGGCGTGACTGTGGTCCGGTGGGGTTGCGTTGCGTCCTCGTCGACGTCGTACACTTGCGAGAGACCGAGTCCTCCCAGATGCGACGCTCGCAGAGCCACCGTCTTCTCCATGCGGCAACCAGTAGTCGTAAGAGACCGCTTTCGAATCGTCATGTTTCGATCTGCGAAGACGACGAGCGGCAGCCAAAGACTCAGTAGCACTGCCAGCTTCAGGTACGCGAGCCACGCGATACCACCGTTGATTCGCAGGGCCACGGGCGTTGACACGAATGACCACAAGGTGAGACTCTCGAGCTCGGCCGACGACACGAGGCTCTCCAGCGGAGTTACGAAGACGAAACCTCGCACGAGGTGCAGGATGGAGAAGAACGTCAGTGTCGGAGCGAACAAGACGTCCGACATGCGCCGTCGCAGCAACTTGGCGACGACATTGAGGATGCTGAAGTGGAAGATCACGAGCTCCGCGATGGCAGGAAACATGACAAACCAGGCTTCAGACACGGCGCGCTGCTCCCCCGCGAACGCACAGCCAACCGTCCAAAACACAGCGAGCGTTGTCTTGAGTCGTGGCAGAAGCACGAGGGGCAGGAAATGGAAGCCTCGCATACACGCGACTGAGCCAAGTCCGACACTGCGCCACGACTCGACGTACCCTTGCTGGTAGCCTCGGTGGTGCGCGACCATGGTGATAGCCCACCGCAAAAGCACCCAGCCAATCGACAAGTCGGCTAGCAATGTCTCCAGTGGGTACGAGGTCCGTAGGAGATGCGTCTGCGACGACTCAGTGCGGTAAATGCCGAAGAGGTCTCCATTTGAGATGACAATCGAGTGGAACCACAGCAGCGTATCACTGGAGCTGGCGATCTCGCCCCACGACCGCTCGACAGCCCAGCTCGTCGTGTTGGTGAGAGCTAATTCTGTATTAGCTTCAGTATCGAAGATGCGACTTAGCACGCCGTACGTGTCGTTCTCACCGACTGGAACGGTGCTGATCACTTCGGAATGCCATCGAGAGCCGTCGCTAGTCTCCAGCCATCCATTCTTCCAAAGCCCAGCCACATTTTGGCTCAATCCAGCGTCTCGAATGAGCTCCAGGGTCCTCGTTTCGTGGATACTGCGCGAGACTCCTCGAAGAATCATCGATGACGTCGTTGTGGGGTCTTCGTACCTTCCTTGAAGCCGAAAACCACACGATGAGCCGTCTTCTCCGGGTATGTGATACCGTGATAGGATCATACCATCGTCCAGCGGCTCGATGAGAATCGGCAGCGAGTCCATGACGCCTTTCACTGGTGCGGTGTCTTCTTGGCCGTCGACGACGCGCAAGTAGTCGCGCGTGACGTTGTAGCCCAACTCCGTGCAGCTGTCGAGAATCGCATCCAACGTCCACGCGAGCAAGTTGCACGTGCTCGCAAACTGGCTGAGATCGTTGGGCGAAAGCGAAGTCTCCGCACTGCGCCGCACGACGCGATAGCCGCTGATCGTCGACGGCGACTCGTCGACTGTCCATGGCTGCCGAGCTAGAGCTTGGTTCAGTTGCACGGGCTCGTACTGGCGACCGCCATCCAGCACGCAGACGATTGCGCGGCCAGCGTAGGGTTCAGAGTGGACGGCTTCGGCTGAGAGGTTGTGGAGCCCGTCCGTGACACCTTGTCCTTGAACGAGAGCTTCGTAACGCGTGGAGGAGTCCCAGAAGACGCTGCTGAACCGCACTGCCAGCCAGAAAACGAGAACAGACCACGTGAACCAGTGGGAAAGCCACAGCGTCGTCTGCCACGATGACAGTGGACGTGGCTGAGACCGAGGGTGCGAGGCTTTTGCTCCTGCAGTGACTGGCGAAGACCCTGCGCCAGGCACCACTGGCTGGGCGCCGCAGCTCTGTAGCACAAGGGTCGCGGAGAAGAGCGGCTCACGAGTGTCCATGATAGTAGCACCAGCCCTCGGTCTTCACCCTCGACAATGCGTGAGCTAGACTGGATGAAGTGGTTTCCTGCCGAGCTTGAAGGGCCATCCACTCGTTCTGATGAGCTATTGATATCGAAACAGCAGAAGTGGCGCGCAGTCAGTGACGGTGGAGGCAGTCGAGATGGCGCTAACATTAGCTATCGGTCTCCGATCTTTCTGTCGATATCCGTCCCTGCGTGTGATCGGAGGCTTTCCTTTTAAGCACAGGGAACGCCAAGGCTGAACCCTTCAGGTGCCTCGTGTCCAGGGTGGCATAGGCTCGCTTTGGGGCCGACTCCTTTTTATCTTTATATTCCAGTCGAAAGACCTCAGCACCACAAAGTTGTGCGACCAGTCAGTGGCTGAGAAACGACTGACGGGTACTATTAGTGGACAGTTATTACATTCTCACGCTTCTTCACCGTTGTCAACATCTCGGGCACGTCATGAAGGCTACCAAGGGGCAACGACGCCTCGGTCCTGTGGCGTCCCTCCGCGTGGCTCCCTATCCACGACCTCAGACACCGCCGAGCCGTTCGCCTTCACCCCACTCGCGACTCCGTCTTCGACTGCTGCAATTGTACAACTTGGGTGTCTGGGGTCTTCTGTCCGTGACGCTCTTTGCGCAGTCGTTCGGAGTGATCTGGAGCTCCGTCGAGACCAAGTACCAGCTCTACTACGGCCAAAGCCCACTGCTTGGAGAGTACAACATCCCGGGTTTCAATGATGAGCCGTATTCCGACCGTACGGTCGTCTGTGTGAAGCGCGGCTATACTGTTCATCCCGTCCAACTCTCGCAACTGCTGAAGCAACGCAGCATGGCTCGCAAGCCTGTGGCAGCTCAAGGCATTGACGGATACCGCGTTGTCTCGCGCGATAGCTTCACGATGGACGCTGCTGACTACCCATTCTACGTGCGCCAGTGCAACACGCTCTCGCTCGTTCTTGAGAATATCTTCCTCACGTGCAGCACGCTGGGCTACAACGTCTCTCAAGATTTCGTTCGCGTCGTCGATGGAGTGGATAGCGACGATGTCGTGGAGTTGCCGTCGACGTTGCCAGTGCTGATCATCCCTTACTGGGACAAGGGCGCGCTGTCACGATACATTCTCCCAGGGAGTGACGGCAGTGCGTGCATGCTTCGTGGCGGCGGTATGTTTGAGCGCGAGACCGACTCGACGGCCACGATCGCTGCGGTCACTCGCTCGATCCGGGAGGCGAAGACAGAAGAGATGCTGGGATACCCTGGCGGCCAGTGGCGAAATGGCTGGTACGAACACCCTGCGGTTCACATGCGCTGGTACTCAGACGTGATCAGCACCGTGCCGAATGGACAGTGGGGCGTCGATCTTCGGCAGTTCGAACTGATCGACGGTCCACACGAGCACGATTGTTCAAAACCACCTTACGGATGCGGAGGCGGAGTCGCCGATTGGAACTGGGGGGACGCTGTGCACATGTCGGTGGATCTGAGGTACTTCCATTCGATTGCGATCTCCAACGGCTCACGATTCGGGCTCTTTTTGTTCGACGCGATGCACGTGCAGACCATCACTAGTCGCTACAGCCTGAGCAAATTCATCTCCAATGGCTCGTTTGCGTTGATACTAGCGCACTGGATGGCTGCCATGCTCGCGCTCTGGCCGCTTGAGACGATTGGCATCGGCGCTGTCTCGAATTCGCGATCGTTTCAGTATTTGCCGTTCTTCTTGCTTCCTCGCCTGAAATCGACACTCGAAGGGTTCTGGACGTCAGGATGCTACTTCGACGGAGACCAAAAGGCGCTCGCAGACGCGTGGTTCGAGATTTACCCCGCTATCAGTGAGCTCGTGCTGCTCTTCTTCAGTCTCCTGAACATGCTCGCCAAGATCTGCCAACGTCGAGCGAGCGACGCACTCTTCGGACCGACTCTTCTCTTCTTCACCTTGATCCACTACTTTCGATTCGAGATCGCGGCGGCGAATGTTTTGGAGTTCGATAGTCGACTGGTGGCCGCTATAACTGCCGAAGATATCCAATCGGCGACGATGCTCGACTTCTTCACAACCGACTTGGCGTTCGGAACAAACGGCAAAGCGGCGTCACTGTACGCCATGAAGCTCGCTGTGCTTGGTTTGAATCTGCTCTCAGTGCTGCTGGTCTCACGACGAGTGCGGCCAAGTGAGAAAACAAATGAGCTTCACGTTGAAGGGGTACTCGCGATGATCTTCAGCGACAGCGGAGGTCTTGGCTCCACGGCGTGTCCCTATCTCCACGTCGACGCTGGCACCACTGACTCTACGACGACACGGATTTGCAATCCCTACGAGATGGTACGCGCTCAGTACGTCGTCGTCGGAGCTGGTTCTTCACGCGTTCTCATGACGGCCGATCACTGGTTCTTGACCCTCGTCACGACCCCCTTTCGTCGCGTGAGGTCGGTTGGATTCTGCGTGGTTGTCTACGACGTCAAGCGAGCATCTTCCAAGCGAACAGAAGAGAGCTCGCCTGGCGTGGAGTGGACGATAAGCGATTCTCCACTAGTCATCACGGTCACAGATCCTCGGATCGCACAGCTTGTCACGTGGAGAATATCTGGGGTCGGCTTTCGCTAATAATACCGTGCACTTGATGGAGCCGGGCGTTCTCACTCTGGGCTTGTATCGCCACAATTGACTCGTCTTCAGAAGCGCTCTTTGCACTTGGCTCGACCGCTGTATTCTCACCACCCGCGCCATTCCCCGTCCTCTCGTCGCCCACAAACTCTACCAGAACCACGCGTGTCTCGTCACGCGTTCGACCACAAAGTCGCCGAGTGGAACACATGCTCCTCTCAATCGATGCTGGCTTTCGAGTGCGAGTATCAGCACGGTAAAGATGCCTCTACAGTTGCGGCCCATACAACTCTCACTGCTACTGCAGGAATCAAAGTCTTCACCGTCTGCCCTTCCGACTTCAACGGATACGATTGACGGCTACCGTGTCGTCCCACGCGAGAGCTATGTTCGGGATGCCTCGGATTTCGTAGACTACACGCGGCAGTGCTCCACAGTATCGCTCACGCTTGACAACATTTTCGCGGCTTGCGATGCACTCGGATACAACACGTCACAGGACTTTCTTCGTGTTGTGGAAGGCACTACCAGCGAGTCAGTGCTCGCTATCCCATCAGCGTTGCCCGTGCTGATTCTTCCGTACTGGGACAAAGGCGCGGAAGCTCGGTACGCCATTCCAGGACGCGACGGCAGCGCATGTATGTTTCGAGCCCACGGAATTTTCGAGAGTTCTTCAGAAACGAAGAGTGCGTACATCGCGGCAGTACCTCGGCCCGTGCGTGAAGCGAAGACGACGGAACTACTTAAGTATCCGGGTGGCGTCTGGCGAAATGGCTGGTATGAAGACCCTGTGGTTCACATGCGCTGGTATTCAGATGTGATCAGCTCCGTGCCGCATGGCGAATTAGGTGCTGACCAACGGCAGTTCGAGGTTCTGGATGGTCTGCGTGAGTACGACTGCACGAAGCCACCGTACGGTTGCGGCGGAGGTGTGGCGACTTGGAGATGAAGCTCGAGCTTGACCCAGGAGATTGGCAGGCGGGACGTTGACTCCGTCACGATCTCAAATGGTTCGCGCTTTGGAGTGTTTTCCTTCAGAGGCACCATCATCACGACCACCACGAGCCAGTACAGTCTCGGCAAGTTCGTGTCCAATGCTTCGTTCGTTGTGCTTCTCGTCCACTGGATGGCGATGATCATCGCGCTCTGGCCTCTCGACACCATTGGCATCGGTGCGCTCGCTAACGCCAAGTCCTTCCACATGCTGCCGTTGTATCTGTCGGCTCGTTTCAAAGCATCCGGACGTTTGGGTGTAGCTTCGAGGGCAACCAGCGCGCGTTTGCCGACGCCTGGTTTGACATCTACCCGTCCATCGGTGAGATCGTGCTGCTCTACTTCTGGCTGTTGAATGTGCTCGCCAAACTGCTGCGTCACTGTGTGAGTGATGTACTCTTCGGCCCCACGCTGCTCTTCTTTGGACTGCTCCATTGGTTTCGATACGACCTCGCACAGTCCGGTTGGTTCGAGTTCGACTCCCGCGTCTCCACCGCTGTCACGTCCCATGAGCTCGACGCTGCCAGCATCCTCGACTTCTTCACTACCGACCTCGCACTTCGCATAAACGGCAACGCCAAGTCTGTATACTATACGAAGCTGGTCGTGCTGGTGCTGAACTTGGTGTCACTGCTGCTCTTCTCCCGCCGCTTCGACTGCTCAGGACCCGAGAAGACTCACATCGAGACCTCTCTGGCCCTTGTTGTCGGCAGCAATGCAGGCTTGGGCTCCACTGCTGCAGCGTATCGTCCTGTAAACTCTGATACAGGGGCTTTGGTCGTGGGGTCGTACGAACTGGTGCGTGGAGGCTACGTCGTGGTCGGTGACGCGCCGTCGCGCGCCCTCATGTCGCTCGACCACTGGCTCTAGCTGCTTGCGACGACGCCAGTAAGGCGCGTCACTCGTCTTTCCGTACGGGTACTCATCTATGACGTTACCACCTACGGTGAGACGGCCTGCAGCTCAGAAACCAGCGATTTTCACGCAGAAACCATCAGCCAAACGCCTAGAATGGCCGCTGTTACGGACGAAGAGCTTATGCGCATCGCCACGTGGAGGCTCTCCGCGCTGGCACTTGGGTAGATGGCTGGCGGGCAAAGGAGGGGAGTGCTGGAAGGAGGCCGACGCGTGCGTATATGAGACCGTTATCGCTGAGAGTGTATACCAAGGTCTGAGGTTACGCTTTCTACGTGTACCATACTACATACAATGGGTAACCTTGATCACGTGGAGCAAACGCACTGGCTATGTACATCATGACGCAGATGTTCTTTCTATACACGATAGGGATGTCGTTGGGCTGGTGCAAACTGGAGACGTTGGCCGATGCATCTCGATTCTGCAGTGATGGTAGTATCGATTAATTTCAATTACCACGAACTGTACCGACGACGTCGTCGACGGAAGGGCAGTCATCCAAGACACCACGCGGTCATAAGACGCAAGAGGACGCGAATCGTGCAGCACACCTTGCATTCTTTCTTTAGGACTGAATTAAGACACACGATCTTGGATGCGATCGAGGTCAATGTGTCGCCCATGCGCTGATCTTGCGGACTTGCAACTGCTGCAGGTGGAGGTCTCCTGGCCGACAGTATCTGGGCTCCGGATCCACGCGAAGCACTCGCACCGACGCTGACGTAGCCGCAGTAGAGTCGCCAGTGGAGTCGATGGACACTCCGAATGCGAGCACTCGCGGCATTACAAACTGATCGACAAAATCTGAGACTGGCGCAACGGCGAGAAGCCAGCACCAGGTATTGATCGAGACGATGACCATAGACGGCTTCGAAAATCCGTGAGGCTCGGAGGCTTCCGACTGAGAAGCTGAGTCGACGACAAGATACCCTGCGCGCACAAGCTCACACGGAACCACGACAACATCGTTTTTCATAGTCGGGTGTGGCGAGTATACCAGCGAGAGGCCAAGCCCTCCAATGGAGGCAAACCGCATCGCAAACGCTGTCTCCAGAGTGTGGACGGGTCCCATTTCTGTCTCCCCATCAAGTGGAGTGACACCGCTCGCGTACTTTTTCGTTGCCCCGTTGGCCACACGGCGTGAGCCCACTATCAAGGGGATCAGATTGAGCACCAGCACTACGATCTTGATCGCAAAGAGGGATGTGACACGGCCGTTGACACGGAAAGCCAAGTCCGTCGTGAAGAAAGCCAGCAACGACGCGTTCTCAACTTCCGTGGCGGTCACGAAGGTTGTTACGCGTCCGTCGAATCCGAATAGGTCGGACTGTGCAATGAGATCACGCGCGTAGTGTAGCAGCGCAAAAAACAACAGTGTCGGTCCAAACAGGGCGTCACTCACACGCCGTCGAGTTAGCTTGGCGACATTGTTGAGCAGACTGAAGTAGACGAGCACGAATTCGCCGATCGCTGGATACATCACGGACCACGACTCACTGAGCGCTATTTGGTCTCCTTCAAAGCGGCATCCCGCCGTCCAAAAGCCTTCAAATGTGGAATTCAGCCGTGGCAATAGCAGTAGTGGCAGCGCCTTGAACGACATCGCTTCGGCGAGGGCTCCCACGCCGATCGATTCATGGGCCTTAGACAATGCAATCATCGCCACGAGCCACTGGAATGCCAGGCCCGCGAGGGTAACGTTCGAGACAAACTTCTCGAGGCTATAGATGCTCTTGACGATGTGCTGTCCGGTAGCCTCGAACATAAAGAAGCCCTCACGTACTTCGTTCGAGATGGCGATAGATGTGACACGAGTTGTTGTGAAATCGATCGTCAGAAGCGAGCCCCAAGATGATCTCCGTACCCCGTTGTCACAGGACACATTTGCTAACGAGCAGTCATTTGCTTGCATCCAATCCGTGTCGGACGCCAGGTCGAAGACGTACCACGGACTCTCATACGGCTTGCTCGGGTCGTTGCTAAGCACATCCGAGTACCATCTTGATCCGTCGCGAGGGTCTTCGAACCATCCATTTCGCCACACACCTGTGGGAGCTCCGAGCCACCGGGCAGTTGTGGCTTCTCGATTGCGGCGTGGCGTTGACGTGAGCATCATCGACATGTCTCGTCCTTTCAATGATATGACGCCAAAGCTGATGCGAAATACGCAGGCGCTGCCGTCAGTGCTTGGTATTGCGAGTCGCATCGGAACTCCGAAGTCCCAGTACGGAAGAAGCAAGACTGGTAACGTGTCGGGTAGGATCGTAGCGCGATCAGCGTCCGTGCCATCGATCACACGGAGGACATCACGAGTCACGTTCGCGTAGCCGAGACTGGCGCATATGTCAAATATGCGAGCGAGTTTTTCAGCGAGGATACTGCAGGGAGCCGCGTACACAGCCAGTTTCTCAGTAGTGAACGAGATTTCTTCTCTGGGAATCACTCGGTACGCGTCGATTCCGTTCGATGTAACGTTTGTGGTCGATGCGGGAAGCCTGCGTTGATTGGCCAGCGCCAGCGATAGCTGCATTGGCACGTACTGGCGACCTCGGCGCTTGCAAACGATGGAGCGGTCGGAGTACGGGTCGTCGTTGGAGCCGGGGATGGTGTACTTTCCGAGGTGTGGCTCTTGGCCAAACACGACGTGTACATTCGCCTTGACGGTCGGCCACATCGCCGCCAGAACTTGCATGAAAAGCAAGAGCACCAGCAGGAGCCACGTGCACCAGTTCCATGCCATGCGCAGGCGCAGCCCCGTCGGCACTCGGCATTTACGCATCTTGTGTGGGACTGGCGGGCACCCAAGAGTTGAGATGACGTCCCGGCGCGCCCAGCAACGCGTGGGCTATTTCGGGATGTGAGGGCAAGTATTTTTATTGGGTGGTATCAAAGTACGCAGTGCATTTACTACGCGAGCAGGATCGTGTACTTAACGAAAGGTGCGCCCTGAGATCTGCAGCGCGCCGACACCTTCGAAGCGAGCGTCCGTCACGCGATACATGTGCGGGCGCTCGCTCACTTCCCACACGGCGTCGCCTGCATCCGTGAGTGTGAACGTGACCATCCGCAGGTGGCGAGCAGGCAACCCACACAGCCTCAGCGGCGCCGAGACCACAAACCAGAACCAGTCGTGCGTGGAGACCATGGCGTCGTGGCCCAGCACCACGTACCCAGCACGAACAATCTCGTACGGTACGATCGTACCCATGATAACTCCCCCGCGGGGCACTGAGCGCTGGCGCTGTGAAGATGCACGACGAAGAGGCTTCGTGATCGTAGCAGATGACGCGTCGACCGATGAGATGGCATCCATCCGTTGAATCGCTGTGTCATTCGACGCTGCAGATGGGAGCAAGTACACTTGAGAGCGGCCCAGGCCGCCGCTGTACGTGACTCGTAGTGCGAGCGCCTTCTCCGCTTCACTACGCGCGACACCGCGACGTGAGTGTGCATTGCGATATCCCGTTCGGTCGGAGAAGAAGAGCAACGGGACGACCACCGACACAGTCAGCAGCACGAGCTTGATCACAAACAGCGACTTGATGTTGCCGTTGAGCCGAAACAATAGATCGGTGGTGAAGAAGTCGGTGAGATTCACGGCCTCATACTCGGATGATGTGACCAGCGACGCCACGCGGCTAGTCATCCCAAACGCGCCAGAGTCGGCGATCGGCTGACGCAGGCGATGCAGGAGTACGAGTCCAATCAGCACAGGGCCGAAGGAAGAGTCACTGACGCGTCGCCGCAGGATCTTGGCGACCAGATTGAGTAGGCTAAACCACAGCAGCGTGAACTCAACGATCGTCGGGTACATGACGAACCCCTCCTCACTGAGAGTCATCTGCTCGCCTTCAAAGCGACAACCAACAGTCGCAAACACCGCCAAGATCGACTTGAGCCGCGGAATCAGCATGATCGGAAGCAAATGAAAGGACCGAGCGCACGCCAATGCACCGACGCCGACTGGTTTGCGGATGCTGTGCATCGCTAGAAGCGCAGCGAGCCACCGAAAGAGAAGCAGCGCCATGGATACGTTGGCGATTACCATTTCGAGTAGGTACACGCTGACGGATCTCTTCGTCCAGGAAGCTTCAAACAGAAAGAGACCGTCTCGCTTTGCATTGAGCACGGTGATTGACGTTGTGGTGAGTAGTTGCTCGACCGCGTACAGGTCCTTGCTCCACTTCCCCGTGGCTGGGAAAGGCACGCACACGCCTGCATTGCAGTCCAACTCCGTGCCCGCCAGGGTATCAAACTCGCGTCGCATGAGACCAAGAGAAGACTGCGGGTCGTCACTGATCACGTCCGCGTAGAATCGGTTCGTAGGCTGGGCCGGGTCCTCGTACCATCCGTGTCGCCACGCTCCCCCTGGCATGCTCAGCCACTCGGCCGTCTTCACCGTGCGTACTGCGCGGCTCACTCCCAACACGTGCATCTGCTCAATCGACGCGTCGTTGTACTTGCCACTCAATCGAAACACACACGCGCCGCCATCAGCACTCGGCATCACGTATCGCGCACTCATTGCGTTGTCCCAGTACGGAAGTATGAGCACAGGCAGCGTCGTGGGTAGCGGCACGAGCGTGTCGTCGTCCGTCACGATGCGCAGATACTCGGTACTCGAGACGTCGTAGCCCAGCGCCGTACAGGCCGCGAGAATGCCCTCGAGCGTCGTCGCGATCTGGTCGCACATGTTGGTGTATTGGGCTCGTACTTGTGACTTGATAGTGAGACCTTCGCGCGGAATCACGCGGTAGCCATCGACAGACGCCGACGCATTCACGTAAGAAGACCGAGGAGCCGCCGCGATCACGGCGCTGAGCTGCGCTGGCTGGTAGATTCGCCCTTTAAGAACGCAGGCGATGACGCGATCCGTGAGCGGCTCGTCGTTCCTGCCACCGACTACAGTCGTGCCTTCGAGTGGAGATTGTCCGAATCGCGCGGAGTTGAGTGTTTTGTGGTTTTGCATGAAATGTCCAATGGGCTGGAGGATCAACAGGCCCACAACCAGCAGCCACAAGGACCAGTGGTACACGAGCGGCACGCGCGCCCGCCAGAGTTGAATTTTGTCGCTAGTGGCGGTGGGGACTTGAGCAGCTTGTGCTTTGGATGGTGCCGACATGGCCGATGTCACCTCGTGGATGACGAGGACTTCCTCAGGGGAGAGACTCGGTCAAGTTGTGCAAACTGCGAGTCGCCTGTTCACGTCCAACGTCTTTTCGCGGTTTGTGAATACCGGTCTCACGTAACGGCGAGGGCTGATACCTGCCACGGTCTCACGTTTTCGAACTGTGTTTCCCCCACTCGACACGGTAGCGGGTGCAAATCCTCCATATTCAACGTGAGGAGGCGATTCTCTGATGACGTCGATGGTGGTGAAAATGCTTCGAAGACCGCGACACGGAAGAGGAGCAGCGAACGCCACCAGCCACCGAGGTGATGCGGCGTCAGGAACACGAACCACAGCCAGTGGTCGATCGTCACAATCAGGAAAGAGCTCCCTCCGACGGACTCCTGTTCCTCTGGATGCGTTTTCTGCTGCGACTGTGGTCGTGGTGAGCTGTCATTGTTCATCACGACGTATCCTCCGCGGACAAGCTCATACGGAAGCACGGCCGTCGGCTTCACAATGCTGTTGGGATCCAGGTCAGTCTCATAGATGGGCGACAACCCAAGCCCACCATTCCATCCAAAACGCATGGCCAGCGCCACTTCGACGTCACGCATCAGCGTGTCATTTGGCTTCCGCTTCGCGACGTCACGTGAGCCGATGATGAGAGGCACGAGATTCAGCGCAAGCACGATGGCCTTGGCGACAAACAGCGACGTGGCCTCGCCATTCACGCGCCACGCGAAGTCGCTGAGCACGAACGAGAAGACTGTCGCGGCGTCCGCCTCTGCGCCAGTTACGACCGTCGAGATGCGCCCGTCGTACTTGAGCCACTTGGAGTTGGCGAGCTCGAAGCGATAGTAATGAAGCAATCCGAAGAACAACAGCGTCGGTCCAAACAGTGCGTCAGTCATGCGGCGGCGTAGGATCTTCGCGAGCGTGTTCAGTACGCTAAAGTAGACCAACACGACCTCGCCGATGGCCGGGTACATGACGAACCAAGCCTCACTCATCGCCTTCTGATCGCCTTCGAACTGGCAGCCCGCCGTCCAAAAGCCTTCCAACGATGTCTTGAGCCGTGGCAGTAGCAGTAGCGGCAACAGAATAAACGACCGTGAATTGGCCAGCGCACCGACGCCGATTGTGTCGCGGATTTTGGACAGCGCGAGCATCGACACGAGCCATCGCACGAGTAGCGTCGCGAGCGTCATGTTGGAAATGAGCTGCTCGAGACGGTAACTTGCTGTGACTGTGAGCACGTCCATGCCTTCGTGCGAGAAGAGCCCGTAACGCGAGCCATTCGATACAGAGACGCTGCGGAACCAGTCGGTGCCGACGCGAAGTTGCACCTGCTCGCCCCATGATACGCCCGTCGACGACAGCGGACACGATTCCGCCGAGCAGTTGATGCGGCGAGCCGTGCCAGCGCTTACATTGAGCAAGTCAAAGCGCTCCAATGGCATCTCCGCCTGGTCACTGGCGACAGAGCTGGCCATGTGGACGAACCATGACACGCCCGTCTTTGAGTCCACGTACCAGCCATTTCGCCACTCGCCGCTGGATAGCCATTGCTGGGTCTTGGCGTCTCGTAGAGCACGAGGCATGGCTGCTAAGTGGGAGTAAGACGTGTCTCCGTTCTCGAGCATGCCGAAAGCCGAGAAGACACACGCACAGCCGTCGCGACCTGGGACGACGTAGCGGCCAGCAGGAGCACGGTCCCAGTACGGCACAAACACGACGGAAAGCGCATCGTTCAGTGTCGTCAGGGAGCCCCCATCCAGGCCTGGCACGATACGCAATGCGTCACGCGTCACGTTATAACCCAGAGCGTCGCAGGCATCAAATATCGCGTCTAGAGTCGTGGCCAGCGCCTCGCACTTTGGCTCGTAGTCGGCTAACGTGGTGGCTTCTGCGCCTGCAAGGCTGTTGAAGTCCCGCACCACCGTCCGGACTCCGTCAATGCCCTGGCTTGGAGGAGTCGTGGAAGTCTTTGACCGACGAAGCGCCTCGGACACTTGCAGAGGACGCAGTGCGTGGTCGTCGAGCACGCAGACGATCGCGCGGTCGGCGTAGAGCTCGTCGTTGAAGCCAGCGATCGAGTACATGCCTTCACTAGTGGACCGGCCAAAGACGACGAGCTGCCTGTAGGTCACCGAGTCCCACACGATGGCAAGCACTTGAGCAAAGAGCAGCAGCGTGAGAAGCGCCCACACGCTGCCGTTGTAAGCGCAGAGGAGGTAGAACCGCCACGCTGGTGGTCGCTTTCGGTGGTCAATGCTAGTGCTGGTAACGCGGACTCCTGGCTGAGGTTGCGGCGCCACAGCGACAGACTTGCCATGCATTGCAGCGGGATGATCAGCCTTGTGCTTCTGAATGGGATTCATGGATGCTGTAGCGACGCCACCAGGACGTGTGTGGATGCTAAATTGGCTGTAGGGAGGTAGAAACTCTAATTTTAAAACAGTGCGATCTTACCGAAGCTCACAGGACTTGATATCCCACGCGCCGATGCCGTTAAAACGATCATCCGTCACACGAAGCATCGTCGGACGATCGCCCTTCAGCTTACAGCTTCCTTCTCTTCCCACAGAGTCCTCTCGATCCAGTGTCCACGCCATCACGAGCATGTGGTCCATCGGGATCCCACACAGTCGAAACGGAGCCGAGAGCACGAACCAGCAC
>JAADVL010000615.1:0-19643 GCA_023334995.1 Pythium sukuiense | reverse complement strand
GCTGGTCTGGCGGGATGCCCTCCTTGTCCTGAATCTTCTGCTTGACGTTGTCGATCGAGTCCGACGGCTCCACATCGAGGGTGATGGTCTTGCCCGTCAGCGTCTTCACGAAGATCTGCATGTTGGAAGTGTTGGCGTTGGTGGTGTTGGTCTTGTTGGCGTTGGCTTTGGCGTTGGCGCTTGCTGCGTCAAGAGCAAATGTGGAAATGACTTGCTGGGAAGTCCTTCCGTCCGAAGCGGAGCAGTTGGGGTTGGTCTTCGAGAACAAAACCGAAGAGAAACGTCCCAGGACAAGTTGAAGGGTTGGAAAACAGATAGCGAGCTTAGCAGCACGGTGCAGTGTCGAATTTTCGAGAGTCTTTAACATGCGGAGTTTGCCGATGCCACATCGGGTAACAAAGGATAGGGTCTGCGATATGGAATGGGTTGTTCTCCAGGGTTCGGGGTTTCTTCAGACCGCCTCCTTCTCTCCCTGAGCGGATACAAACTTCAAGTTCAGAGGATGCGCCTGCAGCTTTACGACCATCACTCTTCCATCACAGACAAAACTGCCCGAAAACAAAGATCAATCTGGTTTATTCGTGAACAAGCCTCCCCACAGGCTCCCCCATACAAAAATCAACATGCGGCGTTTTCGAATCGTCGCACCTGGGTACACTCCCCACTGCTTCAACCGGGAAAGGCCGCCACGTAAATGGAACGCACGCCAATACGGAGATCCTCGACCACCTACCGGTACATGGCGTCGTTTCGTCCTACAGCGCGATGCTTGATACAACGGCATCTGTGGCCTGTGACTCAGACGCCGGAGCTGCCGTGTCCACTGGTCGTGGCGGCGCCTCTTGCGTGGGCTGAGACTGAGACGGTGGCGGTTCAGACACTGGCCCTGGTGACTCGGACCCCTGGCGGTTGGCCTCACGGACGAGCTGCGCTTGGTACTGGCGAGGGTTCTGCTGCATGAGACGCAGCGTCGCCTGCTTCCGCCGGAGGAATTGCAGGGCGGCGGCGTGCTCTTCGGAGTGGTCCGGAGCCACGTCCAGCGACCAGATCACCCCACGGTAGTTGGTCAGGAGCTCGTCCAGCGTCGGCTCCTTTTCCGACACGACGTGGAAGTCGGCGGGCTTGCGTGAACGCTTGATCCACGGCAGAGCTGTAGCACTAGGCGACGAAGAAGTAAGAGGCTGAGCGTGTTTGAGACTTGACTTGACTCTTTCCTGTTCTGCCGTCACGCCCTCCATGTCCTCATCGTGGTCGGCGTTCTCTTCCTCTGGGAGTCCTTCTCCTGCCACGACACGCGCAACGGTCTCATCGTCGTACACATAGTGAACGTCCTTCTCGCTCTGTGAGCAGAGCATGGTCTCAATGGACACGATCTCCAGCAACCGTAGCTGGGAGAGGCTCACCACCAGCGACTGAACCACCTCAGGGTGAATCCCAACGACTTCTGGAGTTGCCGACTGGTCCTTCGCCACTGCAAGTCCTGACTTCAACCAGCATTTGCGGATGAGCTCAGCAGAGACGTCGTGCCATGCATGGACGATCCAGTGCAACGTGCGAGGGATGCTCACGTCGAAAACATGTTGCTGACCAGCCTCCTTCTGGTCAACTGCGTGGCTGAGATGCGTATTGCGGTACAGCGCTTTGAAGTTCTTGGCGATGCCAGCTTCGATCGGATGCGAGCGCATTGGGGACTTGTTGGGCAGCATCACCAGTCGGATATTGGACATTTTCAGTGGGAAGTGCGACGGCGCCGCGTCCACCAGAAGCACGATCTTGCGGTGGGTGCTGGCCATCTTCTGGTTGAGGTTGTACAGCCACTGCTCAAAGATGCGCGCCGTCATGATGCCGTCGACGCTATAATACGTCGTAGACAGCACGCCCACTTTCCGCCGACACGTCGTCACGATGAGCGGCTCCAGCTTCTCACTGCTGTCCACGTTCACTGCGAGACCGACGCAGAACCTGTCTCGGCTCGGGTTCGCCTTGTCCGCGTGGTCGCCATCGAACGGCAGGTCATTGTAGATCAATGCCGTCTCGGCCATGGCAAACACGTCGCGTGGCTCGTACTTCTTCAAGATCGCCCTCACAGGCTCATCCTCCACCTCCACGTGCTTCTTCTTATGCGCGCGGGCAAGCACGAGTCCGTGGCGGCTCACAAAGCCCGACATCCAGCCCGTGGAGAAGTTGAGACTCGTGTCCAGATTCAGCTGCTTGGCCAGGAACGACGCCTTCAGCCGGATGTTCTCGCCTGTGAACGGCACGCACTTGCTCTGTAGGAACCGCACCCACAGCAGCAGCGCGGCCTCCAGCTCCGGGTGGCGCGGCGGGCGGATCGTGCGCGTCTGCGGGCTGACAGTCGCGGCCGTGAGCTGGTCGCGCTTCTTGAGCAGGATCGCGATCGTGCCCTGCGACGGCTCCTTCGGCAGGTGGAAGTGGGCCGCCGCCCAGCGCGCCAGCTCCACCTGCGACCACGTGGGCTCTTCGTCTCGCTTCTTGATGATGCCTAGTCGCTGCTGGTGGTTGAGGAAACTGCGGCCACGCAGCGCCTGCGTGCGCTTGTCCTGCGCCACTGACGGAGCTGAGGCAGTAGCAGGCGCTACATTGGAGACCGTAGGAGCTACTGGAGGCGGGAGAGCGGGAGTGGGGGCTGTCTCCGGCACCTGCGGACGCGGCGCTGGTGTCGCCATGTTGAGCGTGTTTCGGTCAAATTTTCTGTGAGAAACGATGTGATGGCCAGTCACCATCAGTCCTGTGAGAAAATATACGATTTCAAAAGCTGATATATGAAATATCGTGGAAACTTCACAATCAAAGCTGCAGCATCAAACACGCATCAAAACATTCCTAAATTTTACAAAATGTAACCAGCTCCCAGCCGAGGCTCTTGAGCCGTCTCTGCATTCTCAACGACAGAGCTCTCGACTGAGGGAGCTGGCATACGAGCAGCGTCACGTGCGATTCGTTGCAACTCTGCACGCAAAGTGGCCTGGCGACGCCGCAGGAAAGCGAGCACGATGGCGTGCTCGTCACTCGGTGGCGAGTCCTCGTCGATCGTCTGGATCACGCCGCGGAGCTGGTCGAGCTTGATCAACAACTGGCGGTGCTGCTGGCTGGTGACCACTGTCGAGTCCATAGAAAGCAGCAGCTCGGAGCCGTCGACCAGGTCGGCGTCGTTCGGGTCGCCCTCGTTGTTGTTGTGCAGGGCACCGTTCACAAGTGCCACGATAGACTCATCGTCGTACAAGTAGTGCGGTGCATCGTCCTCTCCACGCGGAGACACGACGTCATGTGACTTGATACGACCGGGAATGTCGAGCTGCTCGAGTAGATCTGTGAGCTGGGCGTGGACGGCCGCTTTCTTCGTCATGATTGCGTCCACCATCAGCTCCACACCCTCGATCGGGTACACGGAGAGACCGGCTCGGTTCCACGCGTCCATCACGAGCTCTGCTGGTAGCTCTGCCCACGCCTGCTCCGTCCAACGCATCGCCTTGAGCTGGCTCACAGCGTAGCGGTTGGTCTCTCCTGCCTCGGCCCGATCCACTGCACTGGCAAGGTGGCGGCGGTGGTAGAACGCCTTGAATCCGTTCGCGATGCCATTCGTGAGCGGTGCCATCGTCATGTCGTCGGCTGGATCGTGGACCACAATACGCACGTGTGACAGCGAGATGCTCAGATGTGACGGCGCGCTGTCCAGTACGAGCACGATACGGCGGTGGGACTGCGCCATACGCTGGTTCAGACGCTTCACCCAGACCTCAAACACCGTCGACGTCATCTGCGCGCGGCCGTTCCAGTAGTACTCGAGAAAGTTCCACTGAAACGCCGACTTCTGCTGGAAGCTGGGCGGCTCTTTCGTGCGCGACACGAACACGGGGCTCCACTTCTCGCTGCCGTCCATGTTCGTGCCGAGCGCGACCACGAAGCTCGGCTCCTGGTCGTAATTGCGGCTCGCCTGTGGCTCTTTCTTCGGCTCGTATCGGTACCAGAGATTCGTCGTCGCCAGCGTGAACACATCTCGCTTCGGGTACGCAGACAGCAGCGGGCGGATACTCGCCAGCGGATGCATCTCCCTCGGGTCCACTTGGTTCCGGCGGAACTCGACGCCGTGGCGCATGAGGAAGCTGCGCATCCAGCCCGTCGAGTAGGTCATCTCGTCCATGTACTTGAACATCTCGGCGAGTTGTCGTGCCTTGTCGCGCACGAGCTCGCCGTGGACCGCCACGGGCACCGTGTAGGTGACGGCGTCGGGCGAGCGGCTCTGGCGGTCGCGCAGCCACAGCAGCAGCGCGGCGTCCAGCTCCGGGTGCTTCACGGGGCGCACGCTCTTGGCTTCCAGCGACGTCGTCATGGTCTCGAGACGCTCGCGAGCGCGGAGGATGTTGGAGATCGTGGACTGCGTGGGCTGTCTCTGGAGCCCGAACTGCTTCTTGGCCCAGCGCGCGAGGTCCTCCTGCGTCCAGCGCGGCTCCTCGTCCTTCTTGCGGACGATGGCGAGGCGCTGCTGGTGCGTGAGGTTCCCCTTCTGGAGCCCATGGTCACCACCTCCTCCTCCTGCCATCTTCATGTGGGCTGGTGCGCGCGGCATAGTGTTGGCGATGGCGTTTTCGACGACGTTGTTGGTGGTTTGATTGATTCTTCTTTGATTTGTTGGCGCGTTGTCCCACAACTTGGCACACTCGCTGAATCTATGCAGCGTTTCCCACAGAACCACATAGAGAGACAGTGGCGAGTGATGTTGCACGAGTGAATGATTTTCCAAAATACATACATCGATTTTCACAGATTTGCCAAAATTGATTCTTCGAAAGGGTATCAGCTCACAGTGGACGGTAGTCAAACTTCAACTTCGTTGCTTGGTGGAGGGATACATGCGGCGCGGGCGTACGCAACTCGGCGTCCTGGCGGCTTGGCTCGCGTTGGCGAGTGAGTTTCATCCTCACCACTTCGTTTTTGCCCTTCTGCACGCGTTTCCGTGAAGCTTCGAGCGTCTGGGCCTTCGTACTCGCGTGTAAATGGGTGAAAGACCCCGTGGCCAATTGGCTACTTGAGGAGGCATTCGTCTGTCCCCGCAGCACCTGCCACACCTGGAGTCCTACAGCTCCTTGAGCTTGCTGCTCTGCCTCGTGTTGGTCAGATTGAGCTGTCGGCTGGAGCTGGAGACGAGCAAGGAGCCCAGTAAAAGGCCCCGGGACCGTCACGTCCAGACACCGCATCGCGTCTCGGAAAGGCCGCGAGAAGTTGGTGCGCAGTGCTCTTCGCAACCGTTTCTTGATGGTTTTGAGGACTCCGATCTGGTCTTCGAGAGATTGTAATAGCGGGAAGGCTGCCTCCGAAGCCAGTAGCTGGTCCTGGACCTCCATGAGCTTGCTGGACCAGACGATGAAGAAGAACCGCAGAAACTCCTGCACACTGATGCGGCGGTCGGCCGAGACGTCGAGGCACGACATGAGCAAGTACACGTGCCGCTTGTTGATCTTGTGCTTGGTGGCGGCCTGGTGGCGCTTGACCATCGTTGACGACGTGAATAGAAACCGCACGAGCGTCGCGAACTCGGCGATAGACACCGTGCCGCCACCGTCGCGGTCGAACGCCTTGAACAGATCGGACAACGTCCACTGCTGCGACTCGAGTCGATCCAATACGAAGGTCACGAGTGCGTCTTGCAACAACAACAGATCGTTCCGTTCAAACGAGATGTGGCGCTTCGTGAAGACGTGGTGGAACTCTTCCCAGCACAGCTCACTGTCTCCGTCCACGTCAAGTTTGCGGAAGAGCAAGTCAAACTGATGCCACGACACGTCGATCGCAAGGAGAGCCACGAGTCCTTCCTGGAACTTTAATCGCGAGACTTTGTCTGTCGATGCGGAGCGCCGTGAATGTCTAAACGCGCCAAACACCAAGCGTAGTGCTGTCATCTCCTCGCTGGGTGGAGGCGCCTCGTCGTCGTCGTCTGGGTCGTCGCCAAAGTCGCTCCATGTTTCGCCTTGTTCTTGAGCCAAGGGCAGGAGCAACTGGCTCAGTTGGTGGATCCGTTGGCGTACGATCTCAAATAGCTCGTCCGTGTTGGTGATCGAGCCGACTTGAATGAGTGGAAGCTGCGGCATCGCGGTGGCGGCGACGTCAGGGCTGTAGTCCACGTCCAGAGCCGTCGTCTGAGGAAGTGGTACAGTCGAAGTGGGCTTCTCAGGCGAGTCCGGATGAACAGCCTCGAAGATGTCGAGCATGGCGTCGTTGAAAGTCTCGCCGATGGTCGAGTTGTTCGTCTCAGTCGGCTTCGTAGCCTCAGTCTTCTCTGTCGAAGCGTGAGAACTAACGAGCCTGGTCTTAGACGGGAACACGCGGCTCTGGCCAAGCATACGTGGTTGGTGTGAGGCTTCGGCCTCAGCCTGCTTCACGCGCTGCTTTTCTTGGTATACGAGCTGCTCTCGCTTGATGAACGCCGGCGTCTCACTCATCATCGACGCCGTCGCCATCGTCGTTGTCAGTGGCAGCTTCTTCGTAGGACGGGGCTGCTTCTTCTCCATAGCTTCTGGTATCGGAGGATACTGAAATCGCTCTTGGAACTCGTGGATCTGGTTCATCAGTTTGCGTTTGTGGAGCACGGCAGTGACACCAAGCTCGGATTCCAGCTCCTCTTCTCTCAGCGTGAGCAGCAGCTTGCCATTCACCGCGTTCTGCTG
The DNA here is from genome assembly GCA_023334995.1 of Pythium sukuiense. NCBI lineage: Eukaryota > Oomycota > Peronosporomycetes > Pythiales > Pythiaceae > Pythium > Pythium sukuiense. Next base: position 12,960 of record JAADVL010000615.1, on the reverse strand, counting down.
CACAGCGTCCGCGTACTGGCCCAACTCCATTTCATGGGTCATCCACTGGATCACTTCGTCCACTTTCCAATCCAAAACGTACGTGCTGAGCTCCGGCAACTTCTTTTTCTGTGCTGGTTTCTTCGGCGGCTCCTCATCTTCAGTGCGTTCTGCTTGGGTGGGACGTCGTGATTCGTTGCGTGTTGCAGGCTTCTCCTTAGGTACTTCCAGAATGGATCGTCTCGCTTCGACCTGTTTGGACGGACGCCGCTGCTGCTCACCACCCGACTGGCCGCCAGGAAGCACTGCTTCCTTAGTCGCTTGTCCACTTGCAGCCACTGGCTTGTAAATGTCAAGGATTTCGTCAGCCGCAGTATCGTTCCGCATCGGCCGCGTCGGGACTTGCGGGGTCTTGTCGAGATCGTCATCGTCCGCTCCTTCATCGGTTTCTTGTTCCTCTCTGCCTGGTTCATCCACGGCTGGCTGAGGCTCTTCGTGCTCTTCCGGTTCTTCATCGCTGTCCACAATCCGGCGTGCTGGGACGGCGTTAGCTTTTTCCTGCTTTCGAGTGGCACTCGCATCTGCCAGCGCGTGGATGTTTTGGATATGAGCCACGTACTCGTTCCACGAGATCGCGCCGTCGCCGTTAACATCCATCATCTCAAAGAGCCGATCCAGATCTCCGTCCGTCTCGACGTCTGCAGCGTGCTGAAGGACGCTGTACGCGTCCGTTTCACCTTTGGAAACGACGTATTTCTTGAGATCAGCTATCTGAATCGAGGTTTGCTCGTCTCCGCCCATGGCCGCAAACGCCTTCTTCAGTTTCGAGGTGCCTTCCGCCAAAGCAAGCGCCGTAGCGTCCCGATCGGCGGCCAGTTTGGCTTCCAGTTCTTCAAATGGGACCTCTTCTCGCACAAACCGAAGCTGATACCGCAGTTCGATTCCGGATTCCCCATTCCCGCTTGTGCTACCACCGATAGCTGTGAGTGGGACTGTCGTAGACACAAACTCCACATTCGATGCTGTGATTGCATTCAACACAGCAATATGGCCGAACGCTTCTTTCGTGACGCTGTCGCCCTCCATGATTTGTACAAGCACGAGCTGCACGGTCGGTTCGGTGGTCTCCATTGAGTTGGTGTAGCCGAGAGAAAGGCGATTCTTTCGCCCTTGCCACACGATTTCTGAAGATTTGCGATTCCACACACCTGCGGGAGAGTTGGTCCATTTCTGAGTGATCGATGAGCCCAATATTCGCACCTCCAGGCGGAAAGTGCCTGAAGATGTCGATTCCAATCGACCACCGTTGCTCTGTTTCACGGGCCAGGACACACTGTCGAATTGTAGCTCCAGCTCACCTTGCAATGTATCTAAATACATGACCTTGCACGCAATGCTGGCTCCTTTCGCATCGGAATTGGCACCAGGCTCGAGAGGTAGACGGTGGAACGTTTCGACTCCAGGCGTCTTCACAATAGAAGTGAGAGCACGAGAACCCAATACGGCAAGTTGTGACGTGGCCTTCGTGATCAAGTCTGCTCCACAGATCACGACGCATCGCGATTCGAGCTGATCGTTATTCTCGTCCACAGGAATTACACGCCGCTCTGATTGGGAGAGTGAAGCCCACAAGGTGTTGTCGGGCTCAAGGCGTTTGTCAAGTACGCAGGCTTTCTTCACATCATCAGCCTTAAGTAACGCACCCTGGAAGGCCAGATCCGGTCGTGTATCGTTTCTTCCTGGGAGAAGTACGTAGAGAAGTCCACGACGACGTCGAGAGTTGGGCGTCGAGATGTTGTTTTCATCTTGCGCCGATGAACTCCTCGTGCTTTGTCGAAATAGGCGAAAGCTAAGCTGGCAGGGTGTCTTGGGTTTGGCGGTCTTGTCAGTTTTGGCTGACGCAGGTGGCTCGAGGGGAACGACGACACTTCCCGAATCTGTCGAAAGCCCCGCTTCCATCGACAGGAGCTCATGTGGCACAACCCAATTACATGACCCAAAGATGGCGCTCGCGTCGTTGGCTGCCCGTAGGTCGAGCTTCAGAATCGCTGCGCTCTGTTGCGTCTTGAGATCTTCACGTGCCATCGGAAGATCAAGCACTTCACTCCAGTTCACTTCATCGCTTCCTGCACTTGGTACACCAGGATTGGACTCAGCACCGCAGCCCAGAAGTTGTGCAACGACGACACACGATTGCTTGCCATTCGCAATCCCAGTTGCGTGTAGGATTTCGACTCCAAGAAGCACAACTCCCGTGTCCTCTTTGGCGTTTGAAGCGACTGGATCAACGGAAGGGGGTGTCGATGGTAGGAATTGCACCTCGAGCAGGATTTCCCCTAGCGTCTCGTTCGCCTGTATGGCCGTCTGTTGCTCACAGGGTGTAAGGGCATACCAAGCAGACCCCAGGTGGCCATCGAACAGCACGTAGTCGAATACGGGAACCTCCAGCTCCGCTACGACGACACCCTCAGCGAGGGCGGTTGTCACGGCGATCAGTTCGCCGACGACGATCGGATTAGCCGTGATTGACATCGCGTCCGTCGGCTGCTCAGCAGTGTACTTGAATAGAATCGACGCGTTCTCCGCGCTAAGTATCACGCGTCCATCCGCATTCACGAGATCAGTCAGAGACAGCGATGGCAACGCGACGATCTTTGTCTCGTCTTCGAACCGCGTCGTCGACGATGCCGCACACTTGAACCGCAGGGAGAGAGATGATCCAAGGGGCACACAGTTGAAGTAAGCAGGCAAGTCGAAGTTGACTTGGATGCTTTTGACGTGGAGACTGCCACTCGGCCGAGCTACTGCTTCTCGCGTCGCCTGCTGCTGCAGCCCCGTGTCAGCCTCTTTCTCTCGACCTTCCGGTACAAACTGGCAGCCGATTAGGACACTGGCACTGGGCTCAGAGGTCGTGCTTGTCCTCCGCCCATGCAACGGATACAAGTGGTAGCTCTTCGCGAGAGGATGCGTGAGAAAGGGACTGATGTCGATGTGGCCGAACGCGATGACCGCCAATGCATTGGCGTTTGCGGTACGCACCGCAAGATCCACGATCTCTACTTGCAAACTCTTGGTTGTCTCACTTCCACCTGGAGCTTGATCAGGCGGCCACGCAAATTCTGCGACTTCATTTTCCCAGCGTGGGCTGGTGATCGACTGCTTGCCTGGCTTGGTCAAGTGTGGTAGATTGTGGCTGGCGTGGGGGCTGCTGATTCGAATGCCTGGCTGCATCCCTTTCGTGCAAGGTAGCCCGGAGGCTTGAACGACGTGAAGAACTAGCGTTCCACGCAGAGCCTGATACCCTACCGACTCTGCTGGCGCTGTAAATGGCGACGAAGCCGTGAGTGAATCGCTTTCTTGGCGGCCGACACTTTCGTAATACGCTTGCGTCAGGAAGCGGAACTCAACGCGTATCTCTCCAGCGTTGTCATCCATCTCTCCGTTGTGCTGAACCACTGAAGAACTCACCGAGTAAATCGGAACCCACGCCTCGAGCCATCGCGTCTTCTTCTGGTGCAGGGCTCGAGCTCCAGCCGCTAAACTCTCACGAAAGAGGCTTGACAGAGCGATCTCAATTGCGCCGATATACGCATCCGGCAGGTGGTCTTCTTCGTTGCTGTCGATCACCTCAAATCGCACATAATCCGTGAGTAGATCTTCAGACCGAAGCTCGAAAATACCCGAATTCCACGTTGGATGGCGACCTCCGTTGAGCGAGACGCCCGTTTGACATGCCGACGCCAATCCAGTCGTGGAAAATGACCGTGGGATCAACTTCGTGATGATGTATGGATCCTGCTCGCCGTTTGCGTCCACATCTGTGAGGTTTCGCCCTGACAGAAATCGTAGGCACAGCACGCCTGGTATCGGTGCAAGTGGTCGCAAGTCTTCAAATGCTCGTGCGAGTAGCTTTTCGTCTTTCAGTGCTGCTGTCGTAGCTGTGGATGATTGTGCAAGCACAGTGAGCTCGAGCTCGAGCAGAGCGACCAGCTGGGCGTCTTTTTTGCTGGTGTCTTCACTACCGACGTACAATTTCAGCCAGCGGCATGCTTTGGTGTCAGCAAATTGGAGCAGCGTCGCCAACGACATGCTCGTGGTTGCCACGACGTCTTGAAAGCGGCCACCTTGTCGTCTATTCAGCAGCTCCAAACGAAAGGCAGGAAGAGTTCCGATGGCGATTGAGTCAGTGAGTAAAGCCAACGCCGAACCGCCGACCTCGAGCTTAACCTTCTCGTTCCACGCGGTGACTGCTCCAGCGTTTGGACTCACAGCGTCACAAGCCTTGAAACTTGTGCGATCGCCAGACGACTGGGACTTGCTTGATGAGTTGCCCAACAAAGTCAACTTACACGCCATTTCTCCACCTCCAGACTGATCCGTGCTGTCCAAGTAGATCAGCTTCCGACAGTCGACAACAATGACAGCATTGGACTGCATAGCAGCACTGGCTGATACGATAGCGAGGGGGTCGAAGATAACTTGGTCGGGAAAGAACGCTAGCTCGAGTAGAACCTCTTGGGTCGGATTCGCTGCGGCGTCCTTTGACTTGGACGATATGCTCGTCTTTCGTGAAGTTGAGACGGACATGCTGTCAATCAACGCGTGCCATTCTTTGATAGTGTGGCCGGCGCGACTACTCTGCATGAGTCCGCCCAGTGGAAGCTTCAAAGAACCGATCGGCTTTCCGCTGATGTCAGAGAATCAAGTGTTGTGAGATCACTGCATATAAATCACATTCTTTCCGCAAGAACGTACGTGAAAGTGAGCACTTCTGTCCGCAGCAAGTCGGCGGAAATGTCGCGCGTGTACAACGTCAACCGTGAATCCCACTCGATCTGGCACTCGCTTTTTCCGTCGCTCTCTTCGTGGCTCCGCTGCTTACTCTTCAACTCCCGGCGGTCATCCACTTTGCTGCCGAGCCAGATATGAGCAGAGAGGCCTTGGTCTCCGCTCGAAAGCACGTCCTTGGAACCACGAAATCCAATCACATGAAGCTCCAGGCGACCTGCAGAGTTCGACCGCTTTGTCGATGCACCGGTGAGCAATGCTCCAGTAGCAGCAGCTGCAGTCAGCTCCCCTGACTTCAGCTTCTTCGATTTCTCTCGCAATTGCCGACCGATTGTGCGACAATGTTGCCGATAGATTTCCGCTGGGTCGTCGGGAAGTGGTTTTGATTCTGGTGGTGATGGCTCGAAAATACCTTCGACAATCAGAATCCCCGTCTTCTTGTCAGCAAGGTGCACGTCGAGCGTTATGGCAACTGGTTCCATGGGTGTAGCGGTGGTTGTGTTATCCGCAGTTGCCGCAACAATCAGAAGGAAAGCACTCAGCGGCAGCTCCACCTTGCCGATGACTTGACTTCCGTTCTTTTCTCCTGGCTAGCATCCACTCGTCAAAATCACCAGCAAATTCTTACGATTTCTCGTGCGCAACGACGTACCATTTGGATGTCGAAGACGCCTAGCTGCACGATCGGCGGTGGGTACTTGACTGGCTCTTCAACGACTGTATTGATCTTCGTGGAGCGTTGCGGTGGAGGAGGTGGTGGTGGGGGTGGCAAGCGATACTCGAGCCGTAAATACTCGTTCCATGTCGGTGTACTTCCTCCATTTTCGAGTGGCTTTGTCTTGAGCATTGAGCGTACTGGGTTTTCCTTGCGCTTGATGTACTTCGGCTCGATCGAGATGCGGACTTCCGGGTCGAGATCTTCCGCTTTTTCGTCTTTTGGATCCGGAGACACGAGATTGCGAGAACAAAGCACAAGAAGATGTAGATCGCCACTGGGAACTGGAGGCGCTACTGGTGTGGCATTCTTTGCGTTCGTTTTGGACGGGGTTTCTTCGTTCAAAATGCGGAATGCGGCCGCAAACTCAAGTTGCATTGATCCAAGCGTGCCAAACTGGATCGTCTCGACTCGTATGGCTGCATTTGTAGCGAAAGTGAGGTTGAAAATGTTCGTCTGTAGACTCCCGACAACCTTTTCCTGCTTGCCTGCCCGCAGTTTCACTGCGATTTCGATGTCGAACGCCTCTTTTTCTTTCACGGTAACCGATTGCTTGCTCGATAGCGGAAAGTTCGCTGCCGTCCACCACGTGATGATAGATTTGCCGCCTTCAAACCCTCCGTGGGCAGCCATGCTAGGTGACTGAAACTCTGGTGCCGACGATTTGCCGAATGAGAGGAGGCCTTTGGACTTTTTCGTTGCTAAGCAGTCGATGTCGACTATGAACACGGCACCATCCAACGGTGGGTCCTTGGGTGAAGGCGACGAGGAGGGTAAGCATACTGATCTCAACAGAAACAGCGTGACGATTCCACCATGCTTCTCGGGAGACGCAGCGGCTGATAGCAAAGGCGAATCGTGGGACAGAAAATGCATTTCGACCACAAACTTGATCGTACTTGTCGTCTTTGTCTTCTTTCGGATGCTCGGGGACGCTTCGAGCTCCACAGTGACATTTGTCGGCTGGCCGTTAGTGAAGTCGAGGGTCAAATCGTTGAGACGAAGACACTTGAACGCGATCTCTGTGTCTTTCATGATCGCGTTTTTGTCTTTGAGGTCGATACGCAAGTCCCACATTGAAGGATCACTATCCAGCGGTCCACAAACAGGCACGACAAGTTCGTCGCCCTCCCATTCCACTTTGGCGTTCGGAGCATCTTCTTTCCCTTTCATTGCGTCAGTCAGAACGCTGGAGATGGAGGAAGAAGTGTGGCCGTTGTGTTGCTCGCTGTCAGGCCGTGCGTTGAAAGGTGAAGCTTCGACGTAGAGATCCAGTGATGCGTCCAAGAACTCCACGTTGTTGTGGAGAACCATTTTTCGCAAGTAGATGAAGCCCGTGCGAGGTTTTAAAATCGGGATCGGATCGAGCTTCAGCAAATCGGGACTAGCAGAGGCGTCGGCTTGAGTAACGACTGGTATCTCAGCAACTGGTAACTCTGAGTCCGCGTAGATCCAGCGAAATCGGACCGTGATAGACCCACACGCCTGTTGCTTTGTCATCTTTTCGTCCAGAAACGTGAGTTGGAACGTCTTCACAAGTTGTGGATCGCCCGGTGGATCTGAACACGCTCGCGCCTTTGCTTCGTTCCAGATTTCACTCATCGCCACGCGAGCACCACCCATGTAAGGATCGGAGCCAGCAACATCCTCATCCCGGATGTGGATCAACAGCGTCTCTGGGTACGGCCTGCTTGTGAATTCAAACACTTGAACGGCTTTCTTCCACTCAAAAAATGTGACGTCGACATCGTTGACTCCGGGACACTTCTTGGTCTGCGTCCCAAGCACAAGCACAGCGTACGGGTCTGGTTTCCGATCAAAGAGAGACTTCATCATCGACTTTGCGAGGTTCCCGGCTGAAGGCTTGACGAGATCTCTTCCACATAGAAGCTCAATGGATAGCATCTTGACATCGCCCGATAGTGACGGTTTTTCTGTGGGGATCAGGGCTTCAGGTTCGACGGAAGGTAAGCTAGCCGCAGGCTCAGGTCGCTTTTCGGTCACAGCTTCCACAGAGGCTTCGTTCTGACTCTTCATCTCACTGATCGTCTCTTGAGTTCTTGCGGGACTTGGCTTTGGTTCTTCTTCCTCCTCCAATTTAAAGTGAAATCGCAGCGTAATTTCTCCACTTGCCTTCCTCTTGGACAGTTTCTCGTCGGCAAATGACAACGATGCGACTCGCTCCGCTACATTCTCCGGTCCAACGGCGGCAGATAGCTTCCATATCCACGACGAAACGCTGTCTCTGGGCACAAAAAACTCTGCCAGGTCCAGCTTGCCACCGCCCATGTAGGTCGCTTTCATCAGGTTCTCATCCTTCACATGCACGACAGCTTCCATTGGTCCACATCCTTTGCGAGGCTTCGATGGGGGCGGTGCCTGCGGCAGCTCAAACTCCAAGAACGTGTTGCTCCACTCGACTGGCTTCTTCAAGTCGACGTCCCTCAGCACTACACTGGACTTGGACTGCCCGTAAAATTCGATCGTGACCATGGGGTCGGGCTTGCGGTCAAACAGCGCACCAAGGCTCGTGGGTCTCGTCAGGTTTTGACCCGACACGAGCTCGATCTTCATCGCCTTTACACTCACATCCCCTCGACTCTTAGTATCCTCGCTCTTGGCTTGTGGTGGGCTGATCTCTGCTGGCACACTCGCTCGACGCCCTCCCTTAGGAGACTCCTGTGCTGCAGGCTGAGCTGCCTCGACCACTATCGGAGCTGGCGACTTCTCCACAGCCTCAGTTGGAGACACCACAACAGGGGCTTTCTCCACAGCCACTGGAGGCGTATCAGTCACAACAGGGAACTCTGCCTTCTTCTCTCCCACCGGTGGAGGCGTCTGTACAGGCAAGGCCATGACCTCCGCTGGCTTCTCCACCTCCTTCACAATCGGCTTCTCCACTTCCTTCACTATCGGCTTCGGCTCCTCCTTCGCCATCGTATCCACGACTGTGATCGTGAGCTTGACCTCTCCACAATCCTTCTTGCTCTTGAGCTTCTCGTCGCTGTAGTCCAAGACGAAGAACTTGCCTTGACACAGCACGTCCTTGCTCTTGGTCGCGTATAGCGGCGCCAGCGGGATGCTCGTGCCGCCAATATACCGGTCCTTGAGCGTGTCCTTGTCCTTCACATGCACCGCCAGCGTCGCTTGCATCAACTCACTTTCTTCCTTCACGTCAAACTCCACGACGGCGTTCGGCCACGTGAAAAACTGCAGCGGCTCGACGTCCGGGACGTGCTCGCAGTGCTTCGTCACGCCGCCAAACACGAACGTCACGTACGGATCGGGCTTCGCGTCGAAGGCCATGACTCCGCTGGCGGCCTTGATGCGCTGCGCGCCCTCTGCGTGGACGCGTAGCCGCCAGCGCGACGCCGTCACGGGCGTCGATTTCCCCATATTCGTTGCCCCTGGATATTTCCCCTTTGGAGCACGCAGGCGACACTTCAACACCCAAGATAGAAACGGTAGATGCGTTTCTAAATGAGTGTCACTATCGCGAGGGGATGCGGTCTGCTCTTGAAGCCTATGTTGGGGACTCACAAGAAGACGGAAGGATTGGGCCGTCGAGATGGAGACGCTCATGCGCTTTGGCGGCAAGAAGAAGGCGCCGGACGCGGCCCAGAAGCAGTCCAAGTCTGGCAAAGGCGCCTCTGATACGAGCGCGTTGAAGCTGCCGTCGAAAGTCGAAGACCGCATCGCTCAGGTCGGTGTATGAGAGACGTAGTGACCCTCTAAATGACGAGCTCACGTCGGTCGTTTTGTGTAGCTGCTGCCGTCGGAGGACGTGCTGGACCGCCCAGAGTTCGACGCGCGCGAGTTCATCAACCGCAACTTCCCGGACGAGCAGAGTCTGAGCGACATCGGCTCATTCGTGAGCCGGCTGCGCGTGCGCATGAAGGAGCTGGATGACGCGCTGTCGCAGGCGTCGCAGGAGCAGTCGCTGGCCGCACACCAGGCGCTGACGGACCTCAAGGAGGCCAAGCTGGCCGTGCAGCAGCTCTTCCACAAGATCCAGGACATCCGCGGCAAGGCCGAGCACTCGGAGGTCATGGTGCAGGAGATCTGCCGCGACATCAAGCAGCTCGACTACGCCAAGCGCCACTTGCAGACCACGCTGACGTCGCTCAAGCGCCTCCACATGCTCGTGAACGCTGTGGACCAACTAGAGTTGGTGTCGAGTCAACGTAACTACAAGGAGGCGGCGTCGCTCATGGAGGCGGTGAACCAGCTCTTCACGCACTTTGATAGTTACTCGAGTGTGAGCAAGATCGTGGAGCTCCACAAGACCGTGAGAGAGCTACAGGACGAACTGAGTGCGCAAATCTTTGCGGATTTTGCGGCAATTGGACCACTGGACAACTTGGAGGAGAACTTCCCGACAGACGAAGAGCGCCAGGCCGTGTTTGCGAATCTGTCATCGGCGTGTGCGGTCGTCGACGCACTTGGGAAGCCCTCGCGTGACAAGCTCATCCAATCGTTCTGCATGGAGCAACTCGGCAGCTACGAGAGGCTGTTTGGTGACTGTGGTGAGTGTGCGGGGCTGCAGCAGGCCGACAAGCGATACCCTTGGTTCTACCACATGCTGTCGGTCATTGACGAGCGCATGGACCAAGTGTTCCCGAAGCATTGGCGCATGAGCCGCCGCATGTGCCTCAGCTTCTGCGAGACCACGCGCGCGCATTACTTGGCACAAATCGGCTCGTTGTCACCGGACGAGATGGACGTCACGTCGCTGCTCAAGGCTCTGCAGCGTACACTGATGTTTGAGCGTGATGTCGCTGATCGTTTCGAAGGCAGCTCTGGCTCGGGGGTGGAGAATGAAGATGAGTTCGACGAACAGGGCCAGTTGATCGATCCACACTCGGCGGAAGGAATCAAGCGTCGCCATCGCCGTAAGAAGCGTGATGCTGAGCGTAAGGCACTTGAAGCCGAGATGGAGAAGCGCGGTGATCTCTTTGGCGGAGGCTCCGAAGAGCAGCTCCCAACACTACGAGGTATCATCTCCAAGTCGTTCGACCCTTTCATGACGTCTTATGTAGCGATGGAACGCCGCAACATGGAGCAAATGATCCACGAAGTCATGAGTCAGGAGATCGTGGACCGCAACGGACAGCTGCCAGTGTTCTCCAGCTCGGTCAACATGTTCGCGTACATCCGGAACTCGGTCAAGCGTTGTCTCGCGCTCACGAACGGCCAGACGTTCTTCAACCTCCACGTTGAGTTCAGGCGATGCTTCCAACTGTACTCGCAGCGTCTTTTGATGAAGCTTCCTCAGCAAGCAGCCATCACTTCCAGCGTGAACTCGGGGAATGACGCGCAGTCTTCAATCAAGGTCAAGCTCAGCGAGAAGCAGGAAGAAGAGTTGTGCTTCGTGATTAACACTGCCGAGTATTGCGCCGAGACACTGCCGTCGCTGGAAGAAGTCATTCGTGCGAAGATCGACAAAGCGTTCTCCGATTCCATCGAACTGTCGCAAGAGATCGATGTCTTCCATGATGTTGGTGCTGCTGCGATGAAGTGCATCGTCGCCGGCCTGGAGACGCTTCTGGAAGACGAGCTCAACTCGATCGCCAAGATGAATTGGCAGAACTGGGAGGCGGTCGGTGACGAGAGCAATTACGTGACCCAAATCGGTGAAAAGCTTTGCACCTTTGTGCCTGTGCTGCGTCAGATGCTGTCGAGTCTGTACTTCACCAACTTCTACGACAAATTCGCGGCTTCGTGTGTGCCCAAGATCCTTCAGGCCGTGCTCAGGTGTCGCCGTGTGAACCAGGTTGCGACCCAGCAGCTACTCTTGGACGTGTATGCGTTGAAGACGCTGTTCTTGCAGCTACCTGTGCTTGGTCAGGAGACCCACTCGTCCTCCTCCATGTCCTCGACACCGTCGCCGCTGATTCCGGCGCGATACACAAAGTTTGTGACCCATGAGATCTCGAAAGTGGAAAGTGTGCTCAAGCTCATCGGCACACCGAACGAGATGTTGGTGGAGAGCTTCAAAATCATGTGGCCGGACGGAAACGCCGACGATTTCCAGAGCATCATGAACGTCAAGGGTATCAAGAAGAGCGAGCAGGGCGCGTACATGGAAACGCTAGGTATGCAGCGCCGTCCGACCACCAAGATCGCCGAGATGGAAGGCAAGATGACCGACATGACCGAGAGCCTCAAGAAGAACATGCAGAACTTCGCCAAAGTGCCGTTCAACTTCCCAGGGTCATCTGCCAACAACTCCAGTGGGCAGAACTACTAATCTGCAAGCGAGCAGTGTAATCACGACGACAAAAATGTGGCGTTGTTTCTACTTTCACTCTCCCGCTTACACCCCTCAGCTAGTCGAGACCATGTTAGAGAGGGAACGCCCGCGGCATGAATCGCCACGACGAGCACTGTCTATCGGATGTACATGAGTTCGTCCTTCTCAAACGCGTCGTCGACGTGGATACCCATGTGCATCTCGAACAAGCCTCCCACGATATCGGAGCAGATCTCGATCACCACTACGCACGAGGCGATTTGCGTGCCGACGACGTGTAACCACTCTCTCGTTTGTTCGTACCCCAGTCGAACGCAGGATTATTGTGGAGGCCAATCATGTCGATGCATGCAAATCCGATACTGCAATCCTCGACGACCATCTCGCCCATGACTTCAACGGCGCATAGATGCAAGTGGTTGACTTTCCAGGCGATGAACTCGGTCTCAAGTGCAGTTACTGCCTTCTCACAGCCTTCAGGTGTCGTACACGCCTCGAGCTGCCAGACAGCGAACGCTCCATATCGTACTGTTGGGGCAGCGCCGAGGTAGCATAGCGTCCTTAATCGTGCTGAAAATGGCGACCACAGCATTCGATTGCCAATTTTCAGAACAACCAAAAGAACCTTGTGTATCCAAGTGAGGTAGCAATTGATATCTGATCTGGATATCAATTATAGCAAATCTCACTCTTGCCCAACGGCCATCTCGAAATTTCCAGACGCTTGCTCGAAGTTCCACGTGGAACTTCGACCACATGGAACTCCACGTATCCCAGACCATCACTCCGGTGCCCGTTGAGTGACGGTCAGGAATCAGTTTCCCAAACTCCTCATCCCTCTCCTACAAACCAAACTCCGCACACTTGATTTGAGAATGCACTTGTACGTTAAGATCAGCAGCTAAGCTCCAACGCAGATTGGTAGCAGTGCCACCTGTCGCAGGTCCCTGTCGCTTTTTCTCCGTCGTTTCCCTTTTGGAAAGAAACCCCAGGAAACCAACCCACGCGACGCCTTCGTCCTCTCACCTCACACTTCAAATTCCAGTCGGAAGCACAAGTGCCAACGCCAACGAAACCAACACTTCCAACGCCAACACTTCCAACATGCAGATCTTCGTGAAGACGCTGACGGGCAAGACCATCACCCTCGATGTGGAGCCGTCGGACTCGATCGACAACGTCAAGCAGAAGATTCAGGACAAGGAGGGCATCCCGCCAGACCAGC
>JAADVL010000614.1:0-19680 GCA_023334995.1 Pythium sukuiense | reverse complement strand
GACTTCTGCGCGGGGCTGCGAGCCATTGAGCCCAAGACGCTGGCACGCGTGCTCAAGATCCACCACACGCTGCAGGCCACACAGGCGGCGCCTTCGACGGAGCCTCCGGCGTCGAGCAGCTACGGCTCGCTTGGCATGACGGGGTCCTCAGCGTTCTACTACAGCAGTCCGCCGGCCACGCTCATGAACACGGCGCTGGACGCCTCGCAGGCGCTGTTCAGCCAGCTTGCACAGTCCACGGGCATCGACTTTTCCAGCGGCGCAGGGGACGAGCACGACCTTATGGCGCGTCGCCGACGACGCCGTCGACGCCTGAGCTGCCTGTTCGCCCACGACGGACTCAAGATGGTGATCTATTGCGACGGCACGCTCAAGCTGTACGATCTGAGTGTCCACGCGTCCGTGAGCAGCCGTCGCAGTCTCAGCTTAACGGGTTCCTTCGGTGCGACCACGACCAAGACACGGCCGTCACCGTTCGGCTTTGACGCCACTGTGACAGAGCTCAAGTCGTGGGATCTGATGGACGCGCCACGCGTCCGCACAGAGAGCGCTGGTACAGGCGAAGCGGTGTTTGGCGTGGATTTAGCAGCATCCTCGCGGACTCGTAGCAGCGAGATGCGGACATTCGTGCAGCGTGGACTGCCTCTGTGGGCTCACCCGAAGGTGTCCTTCCGCGTCGTTGACGTCGACCACCCCGAGGGACTGCTGCTTCAGGTCAAGCGCAAGGGCCCCAGCAATCTCGAGCTCGGCGGCGACGGACTCGTCCACGGCGGTGACGACCAACAACTTTTCGTGATGGAGATGGATTCGTACTTCGGCCTTGGTGGCTCGCCAGTCTTCACGGGCCAGTCGGACCAGCGTGTCGCCCCTGAAGTGCCACGACTGGATCTCGCGGAGAGCATGAACCTCGCCATTTCCACGACCATCAGAACGCCGCCTTCGAAACACATCGCGAGAAACACCACGTCAATTCCAGTCGCGGAGCTGGCCGGTGACGAGCAGCACAGCTCCGTGCTGAAGTCAACGATCAAGAAGAAGAAGAAGAACGGCAAGCACGCCACCAGCACCGTCGCGTTCACGAGCGGCAGCGACACCAGCGGGGGCTCGCTGTCTTCGTCGCCTGACGGAAGCAGCAGCGCGTCCACGTCTGTGTCGTCGTCGCCTTCCATCCTCCAGTTCACACTCCAGGACATGTACTTCGCCCTACCCACCGAGCCCACACAGTAAGTGAGACTACTACTACTTCCAAGCCCTCGCTCCGTCCGTCCAACCACGAAATACCACACAAATACGACTATAAACCTCCACGGGCTCCACGAAAATGGCAAATGAGACCGTCAAAATGCGGCCAAAACCTCATGTTTTGTGTGACTGCTAATGTAACCAACCCTACTCGGCGGCCGGACGCTCCAGGTTGTTCTCCGTGGGCTGCAGCATCAGCTCGACGATCTGCTCGACCTGCTTGCGCAGGATCTCGGTCACCTCGGCCCGCGACTGGCCCACCTTGCCAGCCAGCTCGACGTAGTACTTGAGCTTGGGCTCCGTGCCGCTCGTGCGCAGCGTCGCCACGCAGCCGTTCGCGAACTTGTACGTGATCATGTGGCTCGACGCGCTCACCGGCAGCACGGCCTTGTGGTCGGGCTGCTCGCTGTCGTATCCCGTGGTGAGGTCGCGGATGTTCTCGATGGCAAAGTCGCCACACGCCGTCCAGTACTTGCCGCCATTACGCAGGCGCTCAAAGATTTTGTTGGTCACAGCCGGGTCGTAGCACTTGACGTAGTGGTTCTGGGTCACAAAGTGGCCGTATTTCTCGTACAGCTTCTCCAGGTGCTGCGTCACCGTGATCTTCTCGTGCGTGTCGAGCTGGATGGCCATCTCGGCAAACACTGCGGCGGCACACACACCGTCCTTGTCCTTGACGAGGTCGCCGACGCAAAAGCCGATGGCCTCTTCGAACGAGAAGAGCACGGTCTTGTCCTCGGCACGCAGGTCGGCCGTCTTGTTGCCCATCCACTTGAAGCCCGTGAGCGTCTCCTCGAAATGGAGACCTTCGACCTGCGCGACCGCACGCAGCATCTTGGACGACACGGTCGACGCCACAAAGTACAACTGCGAGCGGTCGGCGTCCGGGTGGCTCTTGAGGTACTGCGTGAGCTCCCAGTGGCCCAGCAGCACGCCGATCTCGTTGCCCGTGAAGATCTTCCAGCGCTTGGTCGTCGGGTCCTGCTCGGCCACAGCCAGGCGGTCAGCGTCCGGGTCATTTGCCAGGATCAAACGCGCGCCGTTGGCCACGGCCGTGTCCATGGCAAGCTGCAGTGCGCCCTTGCCCTCCTCTGGGTTCGGGAAGGCCACGGTCGGGAACTCGGGGTCCGGCAGAAGCTGCTGCACCACGGGCACGTACGGCTTGTGCTCGAAGGCCTCGAACGAGCGGCTCGTGAACGCGTGGCCCACGCCATGCATGGCCGTGTACGCGATCTTGAGCGTGGCCTCGCGGTTGTCGGCGGCGTAGCGGCACAGGCGGCGCTTGAGAATCGCGAAGTACGACGCCGTCATCTCGGTCGTTGGGTCTTCGACCAGTGGCGACTGGCGCAGCGACGCCAGCAGCGCGTCGCTGTAGTGGGTCCACGGTGCGAGGTTGTGGAGGATGCGGTCGGCGATGCCGGCGTCGTGCGGCGGGATGATCTGGCAGCCGTTGCCCCAGTACACCTTGTAGCCGTTGTCGGCCTTGGGGTTGTGCGAGGCCGTGACCATCACGCCGGCAGCACACTGCTTCTGCTCAATCAAGAAAGGCTGCCATACAAATACACATACACATAAAATCAGTCAGTCCGTGCATCAATCACACCACCAGCTCAATCAATTGAAACGTACCACGAGCGGCGTGGCCACGAAGCCTTCGTACAGGTACACCTTGATGCCCAGATGCACGCACACAGCGGCCGTGAGCTCAGCGAAGCGCTTGGAGTTGAGCGAGCCGCTCGCGCGGTGGTCGTAACCCAGCGCGACGCCGCGGCGCTTGGCCTCGTCCTCGCCAAACACCTCGAGCAGGTACTTGCACAAGCCCTGCGCCGTCTGGACCACCACGAGGTCGTTGATGTTGGTCGTGCCTGGGCCCATGGCGGCGCGCAGACCGGCCGTGCCGAACTCGAGGCGTCCGTCGAAGAGCTTGCGCAGCGCGGCGGCGTCCTGCGCGTCCAGCAGCGTCTGCACGGCGTGCTTGGTGCCGGCGTTCATATCCCACGCGACCCAATGCTGCGCGGCGGCGAGCCACTGCTGGGAGTCGGAGGCGGCGGACATTGTGAGGAAAGATGGAAGTGGCGGAGACGTGGGGAATTGGAGAATGGCAGCCAGCGTGAGAGCTGATGAGCTTGAAGGCGTGACTTTGTGCTTGAGAGCTCCGCGACCCAAGGGCTCCGCTCGTTTGCAGTCTTCGTTATGTCAGTACTTGAACCTCCGACCGCATGTCGCGTAGTGGTTTGGATGGGAATGAGTACTGATTTAAGGTGTATATGTTTACCTGAGATTCGCATTCAGGCTCGGGCAACGTATAAAGGCGCGCAAGCTGACGTGGATGCCGACGCATTCACGTCACCCATGCACCAGACGAATAGCTTCAGTCAGTGCTCTGAATGCGTCTGCATCCGCGTGCATTCACACTCTACCGATAGCGGCTGTGACAAGACAGGACGCAGCTAAATAACCTACTACGTGTATTGCTTCTCATGGCCCCGGCGTCGTGGTCGTCGTCTGCTGCTTCTTGCTTTCCTCCTTCTTGCGCTGCATGCGCAGCTTCGCCTTGAGGTTCTTGGCCTTCTTGCGCGTCGCTTCCTCCCGCAGTTTCTCCAGCAGCTCCTCCTGTGCGCTCACTTTCCGCTTCTTCGATGGGCCTGCGGACGTCGACTCCCCCACGGACGCAGCCGAGACGGCCTGAGTTCTGCTCGGCTCGTCCGCTGAGCTGCTCGTCTGTGTAGTTACTGGAGTCGTCGTCGTAGTCGAAGTGGATGCCTGGCCTTGCTTATACCGCACGAGCTCCTGCTCCTCCTTGTCCAGCGCCTCCGTGTCCGCAGCCTCCTGCTCGTCCTCCTGCTGGTGGCGGAACTTGCCCGACTTGCGCAGCAGCTTCTTCTTCATCTCCTTCTCCTCCTCTGTTAGGATCTTGCCATTGCCAGCGCCAGTGTTGGCTCCTGTGATGCTCGCGGCCTTGGACGACGGGCGATACAGAGTCACCGGAACTCTTCGTACTGCGACCGACTGCTGCGGTCTCTCCTCCTCCTCCTTCACAGCCTTAGCTCCCAGCAGCCACGAGCTCACCACGCTAAAGGCGTTCTCACTGAACGCGATGTCGTCGTCCACATCCAGCGCCGGCATCTCTCCTTTCTTCTGGTTCCTTCCGTCCGGACCGCACCGCTTGAAGACCTGTTGACACCTTTGCTGGTCAGGAGCTTCGTTCGTACTTAAGCCGCTCGCATCGTACTTAGTAGAAATTAGGGGTACACTCCGGTTACGCGGGTCAATTATCTGTGAACCCACACGGGTCTGACCCGACCTGTATTTTGGTTGGCTGGCTGGTGAGCTGCTCACTGGCTGGGGGTACTCACTGTATCGGAGCCCTCCGCTACTTGCAGTGGACCAGTTTTTGATCTAGCTCGTGAAGAAGAAACTTAGCCACCATGGGTCGTATGCACAGCAGCGGAAAGGGTATGTCCAAGTCGGCGCGTCCGTACAAGCGCACGCCGCCGTCGTGGCTCAAGGTCTCGTCGGCCGACGTCGAGGACCACATCTGCAAGTTCGCCAAGAAGGGTCTGACCCCGTCGCAGATCGGCGTCATCCTGCGTGACTCGCACGGCGTGGCCCAGGTCAAGAGCGTGACCGGCTCCAAGGTGCTCCGCATCCTGAAGAAGAACGGTGCGTCCTCGCTCAGTAGCTAGCTAGCTACTCTCTCTACCTTAGCCTCGCGTGCTGACCGGCGTCTGTTCTTTTGTGTCTGCTTTCCGCTCCGTGGTGTGGCTGTGCTGCTGCTCGCGTTTCCCCCGTCGTCCGTCGCGTGCTCGCTCGGTATTACCTGACGCCGCGTGACGATGCTGTTCGGTCGGATGTCGCTTGTACCCTGTGTATGACGCGTTCCCCTGCTGTGCGATCGCTCCGTGTGACGTGGGAATACGCGGGTATCGGTGTCTTCCGTCCACTCAGGTCTTGCCCCTGAGCTCCCGGAGGACCTGTACATGCTCATCAAGAAGGCTGTGGCTGTCCGCAAGCACCTTGAGCGCAACCGTCAGGACAAGGACTCCAAGTTCCGTCTCATTCTGATCGAGTCGCGTATCCACCGTCTCGCTCGTTACTACCGCCAGAACCGCAAGCTCACGCCGAACTGGAAGTACGAGTCGGCCACGGCCTCGACCCTCGTCGCTTAAGCGCGCATGAGCTCGCTCTCCACGAGTCTTTTCCGATCCAAGATCAAAGATTGCTCTCCATTAATTGGAACCCCCATTAATGGAATGCCCATGAGAACATACTCCTCCACACCAATTTTTGGTTCTGTTGGCGTTCCTTTGGCGGAATCGCCAACAACTTTTCACCAACAGAACACAAAAGGCTAATGTTCCCGTGCTCGGGCTAGCTCAGCCTGAGAAAGGCCACCACCACCACCACTAGCCTGACGCGCCGTGAGCTTGTCGTGCTGCCGCTTGCGGGCGTTTTCCACCATCTTGCGCTCAGCTACGAGCTCCCAGCTCTTGCAGTCCTTACGCAGGTGCTCAGCCATGGCCTTGGCGACGATCGACTCGCCACAGTCGCTATGCGGACACGTCACGAGACGGTTCGGACACTCGTTGGTGTAGTGGCGCTCCGTGTGGCGCTTCTTCATCGAGCGGCCGCAGTTGAGAAGACACTCCTCCACCGTCTCGCGGTCGTAGTACTGCTTCACGAGCGCCGCTCGGTGCGTGGCTCGCTCGCAGTCCGTCGTCAAGTGCCTCTGCCTGTCGCTCAGCCGGAAGGTCTCCTCGCAGCCTGACTCCGAACACACCACGAGTCGGTGCTCGCAGTCCATCCGCTGGTGCTTTTCCAGCTCCCGCACCACGAATTGGAGCCCGCAGTTAAGTCTGCAGGCTACAGGCTCGGTCTCGCGGTCGTGGGCTCGCTGGGCGAGCAGCTTGAGCCGTTGGTTGACCATGCAGCTCGTCTTGTCTCGCAGTGACGGCGTCGGTGGAAGGCCAAACTTCTGGCGGATCGCGGGCGTGTTGTACGCCGTCCAGCGGGTGTCGAAGCACGGCGCACGCGGCTGCACGAGCGCCATGTCGTCCACGACGTCGCCCATGCCTTCTTCGAACGTGTAGTAGCCTATGAGATCCCCCTGGCTGCGTGTGACGTCCACGATGCGGTCGGCGTTGGCCCTCACGTCGTCGGCGGAGAGGCAGCTCGTCCACACACGCACCTCCTGGAGCCAGCCCTGGAACGACTCGCCGCCGTGCTGCTGGTCGTTGCTGCCCAGCCTCGCGAAAGGAAGGTCGAACACGCCTCGCTTGATGCCCTTGGCCTCGCCGTTCAGAACCAGCGTGAGCTCCTTCTTGCCAGCACAGAACACGACGTGGTGCCATCGCTCTCGAGCCAGTGAGACCTGGAAATTGACTTCGCCTCGCGCTGCAGCCTTCGAGCCTGATGATACCACGGATCTGTAGTACGTGATCTGGCCGTGGCCAGCTCCGGAGAGCACGATCGCATTCTTGGACGACGACGCGATCACGTGGCGGCCCTTCCTGTCCAGCAACACCGTCGGCGTGTCATCGGAGACCAACGCCAGCTTGGCCTCCACTTTGGCCAACTCGCGCTCGTACCGCCGTCTCAATCGCGCTGTTTCCTGGTCCTCCTCGTCGCCCTCCACTAGCTGTGGCAGCTCCGCCATTGTCTGCGTGATCTCGGCTCGTTTTCCCAGCAGCTTGCGCTGCTCAGCGACTTTTTCCTTCCTCTCCGCCATCGAAGGACCGCCTCCGTTCACCTGCGGCTGCACGGCCTTGGCCCACGCCTCGATATCTGCCAGTCTGCCTTGCTCGTCCTCACTCAAGTACTCTAAACCTAGCAGCTCTTTCGCCTCGATCGCTGCACGCGCCTGAGCTGCGACCGCCGCCTTGATGTCATCGACAGACGCTGCATTCTTCGCCTGCTCTTGCTTGAGAATGCGACTCGCCTCCCCCACGAGCATCTGGATGTAGCCCCTGGCCAGTGCGATCGCCTGCGATGTCTCCAACACGCCCTGCTCGGCAGCGTTGAAAGTGTCAGCCAGTTCCTTGGCCTTGCTGGACACGTCGTTCAGAATCTGGCTATTGGATCGCGCGTCCTTGTCCTTCTCCTTCAGGTTCTTGAGCTCCTTGAGCCGCTTCTTGCACGCGCTCACTTGCTGCTCATGTCGCTCGTGCTCTCGCGTCTTGACGACAATTGTCTCCTGGTGCTCCAAGCACTGCGCGTGGAGATCCAGGATCTCCTCCTTCGCACTCACCATCCACAGGAACAGCTCCAGCGTCCACGGAGGCGGCAGATCCACTGTCTTCTTCTCGATCTGCGCCGTCGTCTCGCTGTTCAATACAACGTACGCGCGGCCTCCGACTGGGAACTGCAGCATGCTGCGCTCACGCATGGCCAGCGCCATGAAGTCTTCGTGTAAATGGCGGTCTCGCCACCGCAGCCGCGCCTTACAGCCATGGGCAGCGTTCTTGCATTTCACGATACGACTCACACACTCGCCGGCGACGTGTCTGGAGGAGTACCGACGCTTGACGTAGCCGCCGCAGTCCTTGCAGACCACCGGCTCGTTCATCTCACGGGCTCTCGCGGCCATGGTGTTGCGCTCGAGTGTGACCACGCACGCTGTACGCACGTGCTCGTCCATGAGCTCCACGGGCACCCACTCCGGACAGCCATTGGCGCTGTTCGTACAGGGCCGCTCGCGCTTGGGACACACTTCTTCCTGATGGTCCAGCAGCCTGCGCTTGAGCACACGCTGCTTGCACCAGTCGCAGTCGATCTGTTCATTCACGTTCGTAGCTTCAGCCAGCACGCGAGCGCGATGCCGCGCCACTCGACAGACAGAGGCCTCGTGGGTCTCTCTTTGGCCCAGTGGGAACTTGTCGTGGCAGCCGAAGGCTTCGTACTGGCACGCGACGACCCGCTCCACGCAGTCGAAGAGCTTGTGGTCGTTCATGAAGCGGCGTTCAACTGGTGCGTTGCATACGCTGCACGGGTCCAGCGTATGGGCGATTCTGTGGTCGTTGAGCAGTTGCTGTGTGCGCTTGGAGGCCACGCACGAGTCGCGGTCGTGGGCTGGACGGTCCTGGGCTGGGAAGGAAGCACCACAGCCAGCACGAGGGCAGGAAACAATGCGCTGTGGACACGAAGAGCTCTTGTGGCGACGCAGGAGCGTGGTAGAGGCGAGCTCAGCGGCACACAAGTCGCAGACGACGAGGTCGCTGGTCGCTAGCGAAGGCGCTAGGCCCAGAGAAGGCTTGGAGATCGGCTTGGAGGGGGAAAGAGGCGTGAGAATCGCAGTGGAAGGAGACTGAGGACGGTGAATGGGGGAGGCAGACCGTGCCAGAAGCTGTTGGCGCTGGAACTCGACCAGTTCCGATTGCTTGGCGAGCTCCAGCAGCTCCTGTGGGACTTTGGCGGGCGACAGGCCGCTGGCTTTGACGGGTGAGGACGCCAACTTGGCAGGTGCCCACGTGACAGCTAAGGGACGTGTAGGCGACTCATTAGTACTGGCATGTGTACTGGTAGATGGCGCGTCGGCTTCAGGAGGGAGCTGGGAGCTCATGGCTAATAGGGACGACGTGGTGGCACTCGTGATGCCCACGAAGCGACACAGCCAAGGTATCAGATCAAAGGATCTCAGATCTGATCGGCCCACTTCAACATCGGCTGATGGTCTCATGTGGGACGCGGCTTGGTGGTCCCACCGTTAGAAGCTAATGCGGCAGTTGGAGCCTTCTCACATGCGGGCAGGCGGCTGCAAAAGCCTCCTCTCATTCCGGAATCCTCCCCGTCTGAGCCAGATCCGATCCGAGGCTTTCAAGATGGGAGCCGTGCAAGTTCGGAAGCTGTTACGTACCCACGTTGTCGTGGTCTTCGGGGCCACGAGCCGCGTGGGGAAGGCGACGATCCAGACGCTGAGCCAGCAGAACGAAGGCGTCACGGTGGTGATGGCCGTCGACAGGCCCAAGGATCCACGCGTCAAGCGCCTGCGTCGCGCCACGGGCAGCTACGCCATGCAGTGTGACTACAACAGCGTGGCGTCCATGCGGCGCGTGGTACGCAACGCCGACGCCGTGCTGCTCGTGCCTGCTCTGTCGCCCAGTGGCACGCAGTTCTCCAAGCGTGTGGTCGACGCCTGTGTTGCAGAGGATGTTCGTCGCCTCGTGCTGATCAGCAGTCTGCTAGCGACTGATGACTACTGGCGGCAGGGAGCCGCGAGTATCGAGGGCTACGAGGCGATCGAGGCCCACGCACGCAACCTCACGGACAACAGCGTCGCGCTACGCATCCCACTGCTCATGGAGACGCTGCTGTACTGCCGCGATGAAGTGGTCTTCGCGAACCGCTTCTTCAGCTGCTTCCAGCCCACGACGCCCGTGCCGTGTATCACTGTCAAGGACGTGGCACTGGCCGCGAGCCACGTGCTCACGCAGCTCCAGACCAAGTTCCACGCCACGTATTCACTGGCCAACGCCCACGTGACCTGCTCGCCAATGGAGATCGAGCGGCTCTTGACAGAGAAACTCGGCCGCCCCATCACTGCCAAGTACGTCTCGGACGAGAAGCTCACGCAGCTTCTGAAGGAGAAGGGCGCGTCGGAGCTCGTGGCGGCCAACATGATACGCCTGAAGCGGTTTATCGAGATGAGCATGGGCGCTCCGAGCGACGCTGCCCTGCAGACACAGCCGCCTCTTGTGCAAGAGGCAGCTGCAGCAGACACGAAGCAAGAGGCCGTGAAGGCGCCACTGCCGCTGACCCGCGTGGGCTTCTCGAACGACTTCCAGACGCTTCTCAAGCGACCATTGACCACTCCGCGTGAGTGGCTGCGCAGTGCGCTGCCGTACTTCCAACGCAGTGAGGAGAACCAGATGCAGCTCTTCGTGATGGGCTCAGGCGAAGGGCTCTTCCAGGAAGTCGAGCGCTTAGTTGCCCAGCAAGTCACGGCGCCGTTGTCGGCATCGCCATCAGACGAGAGCGTAGGAGAAGCTGCGATTCCGACGAAGACGGGCTCTGCTGTCCACAGCAAAGCCACGTTCTGTACGATCAAGACCGTGCCGGGCGGCCTCCAGCATCAGCAGCGTCCTCACTTGGCAGGAGACACGTCGCCGATGCTGCAGCTTCTCGCTCAGCTCACGCCTGCCGACGTCGTGGTGTTCGTCCCGCCGCTGCGCTTCGGAGCCACCGAGTGTATGGAAGTGCTACGTGTGACGGTGGACGCGGTGCGCCGTGCTGGAGCGTGGGGCATCGTGGTCGTGAGCTCGATCTTCACGGGCTATGGGTGGGCCGACAGCACCAACCGCATGGGCGAGATGGAGCAGTTCCTGGAGCAGTCGGGTGTGCCCTTCGCAATCGTGCGGCTGCCGCTGCTCATGGAGTACTTCCTCACGCTGTCACCGTCCTCCACAGGCACGGGCTCGGCTCTCGACGACGACGTGGAGGCAGAGCCTGGGCCAACGCCGTCTACGACCGGAGAAGAAGCCACCGAGTGGCCGCTGCTGGGCAGAGCGTTGGCGTCGACGCCCCAGTACTTCATCTCGACGGCCGATGCCGCCAAGACACTGGTCGCAGTCGCGTACACATTTCCTCTGCACCGCAACAAAATCCGCACGGTGTACACGGAGTGCCGTACGATGCACGAGATCGAAGGCGTGCTGCAGAAGTACGCGTACAAGGGCGCGCGGATCGATTTCGGCAAAGTGGACGCGCTCCACGAGACGCCAGGCCACGAGTTTTGGCGCGTGTCGTACTGGCCCAAGAGCCACGTGAAGCAGTTTCTCGAGACGGCGGTGGCGCTGTCGGGGGACCGATCGGCAGCTCCGATGGACACAGAGGAGACCTTCCAGGAGATCACCGAGTGCCAGCCAGTGACGTTCGAGAGGTGGGCGGCGCGATTCAGCAAGAGCTACACTCACTCGCTCGGCGTCAGCACCCGCAAGACCCGGAAGAAGACGGCTGTGGAGGCCACGAAGCCCCGACCACACTACGAGCACCCACGCCAAACCCACGCGAGCGAGGCAGCGGAGCTCAAGCCGATCGAGGAAGAGGAGAAGGAGGCCGAGGCTATGGAGACGGAGCCTGAGGTCAAGCCGCAGGTTATGGTCGGTTAGGATTGCGTTTGTGGATGGACTGGATGTGCGTGTGTGGTGGTCGTTTATAGTCTTTTTTCGACGCAATTGATGGCTCATTTTATACTTCATACACTTGTGCGCTCAGCACTGCTCGACCTCTCGTCGGAGCTGTTCATCCTCGCCTCTGTAGTCGCCCAGGGGCTTCGTGAGCTGCTCGTCCTCGGGGTCTTCGATTGTAAACACGTCCTTTGGGGGATTGTCGTCAACTGGATTCTCAGACGTAACCGGCTCTCCAGTTAACTCGGTGGTGGAGGCAGCAGCTTTAGTCTCAGCTCGCTGTGCCATCTTGGCCTTAAACGTGCTGCGGGCCGAGCTCGTCCACGACTGGACCTTGAGTTTAGACGCCTGGCCGGCTACGACCAGCTTCTCTTTAGACGCCTGGCCCGCGACAGCCAGCTTCTCCTTGCTAACCACACTGGCTGCGGCGAGCTTCTCTTTAGACGCCTGGCTGGCCACCGCGAGCTTTTCCTTGGAGACTTGACTGGCGACCGCCAGCTTCTGCTTGGATACCTGGCTGGCAACCGCGAGCTTCTCCTTGCCGACCTGCTTGATCTTCTCCTTGTAGTCGGAGCTGCTCGTGCGGAGTCGTGCCTTCTTTGACTTGAAGTTCTCGTACAGCGCTGCGGCCTTGCCCCTCGCGACGCTAGTACGCGTGCTGTTGTTGGACGAGTCGCTGAAGCGCGGGTCTCGCTCCAGCGCGTCGTCGTCGTCCGTCGAGTCGGCTGGGTCGTCCACGCTTGGCCGCCATGCATCCACGGACGACCGCAGCTCCGACACGTGCTCCGACTCGACGGCGTCGTCATCGTCGTCCTCGGTTAGACCCGTCGGCAGACACTCTCTCGGCACAAAGTGGACGACCGCGTCCGGGACTAACGAGCCCGGGAATGGCGCGACTAACGGGATCACATCGGCGTCGACGTGAAGTCGGTCCACAGCGACCTGGCATAACCAGCTCTGCGAGCGGTCGTCCGGCGACTGCACGCGGATGTAGTCGCCTCGCTGCAGCGTCGGAAGTCGAACCAACGTCGAGCTTCTCTCCAGGAACAGCTCGTCGTCCTGTGGCTGTACGAGCGGTGACGTGCCTAGGAGAACGAGCTTGTCTTCGTTTGTGATGGTTAGGCCCGAGGCCGATAGTGCCGACCGTAGCTGCTGCGATAGCGAGCGGCGACTCAGCTCGTGCTCGTCGTCGGCGTCCGATTCGTCCTGGTCGTCCGATGGACTATCCTTGTTACGCATGCGCTGCATCGCGGTGCGCAGTCGCTCGCGGGCCGACCCGCCGTTAGACGTGCCTTCCGAGTGGGTAAATGACTGCCGCAGGCCACTCAATGAGCCTCGGAGACGCTGGGAGAGAGGCTCGGCGTGGGTCGGAGGCTGCTCGTCGCTCGAGTCTTGGCGCTCGTCGTCGCTGGCAGAGGCCGTGCCGGGACTATCGTAAGGCAGTTGTCGATGAGCCTCGCCGAGGTCCACGTCGTCCATGGTGGTTATTCCGCGGTGGTTAGTCCTTGTTGTGTCGAGATAGACTGTGCGGCTGGCCTAAGCTGCGTCTGGATGGTGTGCGCGGAGTGTTCCAGTCAGTTTAGACACGGCCTATCCTCGTTTTCCTTTCTTCTTCTTGCGGAAATCCGGATGGCTGCGCTTGAGAGATGACGCGATCAGTTTAGACTTTAGACTGGGAGTTTGACTGGCTTGGTTTGCTTTTGGAAGAGGAGAGACAACGTGACGACACCTGGTCACTGATTTTTGTGGAAAAAGTGCCCCGTGACAAATGTTAGAAACGTGCCCGCAGCTGCTGCCCTTTTAGAAACGGTAGAAATCGTCTAACCGGATCTTGAAAGGTCGCGACTGTTCATTTTAGTTTTTGTGCATCTTCCTCGGAGCTTGCTTGCTGGATGCTGCACTCCAGTAGCACCCTCCAGCACTATGAGTAAAAGCAATGACAAGTTCCACAAGACCGTGGTTTTCGCAGAGGATATGACCGACACGATGCTCGAGCGCGTCATCGCTACGGCCAAGGACGCCTTCCAGCTGCAAGTCACGGTGTGTCTAAAGCTTTCCTTCGCTCGGTGGTCTAACAGCCCAGCCTAACCATTTTGTTGGCTAACCAAAGTCGGGCAAGACCTTCTCGACCATCGCCGAGTATGTGCGCCGCAACATGGAGAAGGAGTACGGCCGCGGCTGGAACTGCATCGTCGGCACGTCCTTCGGCGCCTACGTGACCCACGAGATCAAGACCTACGTGTACTTCAGCGTCGCCGCCGGCGTCTCCGTTCTCGTCTGGCGGACATAACCTTTGTCGTTTGATGACAGTCTATCGTCCCTATTCCCAATATTCAACAATCAAACTGTTAAAAAAAAGCCAAGGTATTCTTTCATTTATCCATTTCGAGTCCATCAATCACCACTAGCAAGTCTCACACTAACCGCATTCTCCGCACCGTCGTCGTGAGCGTCTTGCGGAGCCGCCCTCGTGACGACGTGGACGACGTCGACGACACCTGGCCCATATCGCTCTCCAGGTCCGTGTCGCCGTCCTCCATCGCGATGGCCGTCGTCGCCTGCTTCTCCGTGATGTTCACGACCTTGCCCGACGCCGCCAGCTCGATCAGCATGTCCGTGGCTTCCACGCGGTCCACGACGATCACGTCGATCGTGTCACCGTACTCGAGCACCACGGGCATGTCGGCGAACTTGGCGGCCCACTTGGTCTCTTCGCCGTTGACACTCGCGTCGCCCTTGTCGTCACCAGCCACTTGCACGACCACACGCAGCACGGTGATACGGCGAAGCTTCTGACAGGCGTTCGTGACAGCTCGGATCACCTGGTAGTTCTCTTCGTCCGTCGGCATCATGATGATCACGACCTCGATGGGTTTGACAGCCTTCATGAGATCGTGCACGTCCTTGGTCACTTCCTCCACGAAGCTCAGCTCCTTCTTCTCCTCAAGCGTCGACTGCACTTCGAGCGAGTGCACGTTCCAGCCACACATCTCCAGTCGCAGGATCGCCGACTGCGAGTTCGTCGTGCTGCGACCGGTGAATACAAGCGCTGTGAGTCCGTCGACCTTGCCGACCTCTTTCTTCTTGGCGTCGCCGACAAAGCGAAGCACGTAACGTAGCATCGGCGGGCCAATGAGCTGGTTGCAGATCACCACGGCGACGATCATCGTCGAGAAGTACGAGCCCCAGCCTGGGTACATCAGCTGGATCTGCTTCGCGAGACCGAGCGTCACGCCTGCCTGAGTGATGTACGCCATCCACGCGACCTTGCAGTGTCCGTGGTCTTCGCCAGCCACGACTCCACCCAGGAAACTGCCGATGAAGATACCGATCACACGCGTGAGACACAGCACGAGGGACAGCGCCATGGCCTTGACGAGCATATCCAGCTCCAGCGTCGCGCCAGTGATCGTGAAGAAGCTCACGTACACGAGATCCGCCAGTTTCTTGAGTAAAATGCCGAGTTCTTCTGGGTTTGTGGCCGTGTTCCACATCACAGCACCGGAGACCATGCAGCACAGCAGCGGCTCAAGGTACGGGTGCGCGAGGTGGCAGATCACGAAGATCATCCATCCGTATAGCAGAATCAAAAACTGCTTGAAGATCTGCTGGATCTTGAACCACACGCTCTTCCGCTTGATCGCACGAGGCCGCCAGAACACGATCCACGTCATGATCTTGCCCAGCACCAAGCCCACGCACGTGGACCCACACAGCTGAAGCATGAGCCGCAAAAAGTCGTGGCTCGACATTTGCTTCTCGGACAGGAAACTCTCCGTGATCATGCTGTTGACGTTGAACAGGAAGATCACGAGCACGTCGCACATGACGGTGACCGCAAAGATCAGCGTCGTGAAGTGGCCTTGGGACTTGGTCTCTTCGATCACCGCTAGTGCGGACGAAGGCGACCGTGCGATCATCATACAGCCAGCAAGCAGCGCGATGGCGTACTTCTCTGCCTCGGTCGTGTCTTGCAAGAAGTCAATGTAGCCAGCGAGCACCGTGATCGTCAGGGTGCCGATGATGTACTCAATGAAGGTGAGTCCGATGGTCACGAGCAGGATGCTCTTCATGATAGGACGCATGTGGTTCCAGTGCAGTTTGCTGCCAGCCGTCAGACCAATGTACGCCATGGACAACTCATCGATGATACGAAGCTGTCGGATCTGATGCGTGGAGAGGAAGTTAAGCACGTACGGGCCGACTAGAATACCTGTGACGATGTAGCCCGTGATCCGCGGCAGGCCGATGTGTGGACACACTTTGGATATGGAATGCGAAGCGATGGCGACGATGGCGAAGCTGATCATCAGCAGTTTGTCCGGTAGAAACTCGGTAGAGATGACTTCGTCGGCGTCGATTTCGATCGGCTTGAGCTCTCGCGCGAAGAGCGTGTTGCCGTCCGTGAAGTGGTCAATGAGCGCTGAGTTGCCAGCCGCGTCTTGAACGATGCACTGCACGGGCAGCGCACCAGCCTTCCACATTGCCTCGCCCTTTCCAACGACGTACGTGATGAGAAACGCGTGCGACGACGACTTAGAGAAACTCGAGCCGACGGACACGTTGTTCACTAGACAAGTTTCATTCTTGGCGATCCGCAGGTTCGGCTCTTCGTTTTCAAAGGCGACTTGGATCTCAATGATCGTTCCTTCGTGGGCGGGGCGATCGGACGAGAAGAGCAGCGTCGTCGACACGACCTTGGGCCGAATGGCGTCGATGCCGAAGCCCAACTCAATATCCTGCTTGAAAATGTACGTGTTCCCGGCTCGATTCCGAACGACACAGCTCAGTGGCATGGTGGATGAATCGTCCAGACTGGTGTCGCCCTCTGCCACAGTGTACTGGATCATATAAAAGCCGTGGTCTTCGGCCTCGAGCAGAGGAACGTTCCTCACGCCGTTGACATCACACACTCCCGAGTAGCCCTGCGTGAGATTCGTCGCCTTGACGGTGATGGAGATCACACTGCCGATGCGCGCCGGCTTGTCGGTCGAGAAAAGCATGAAGACTTCGTCCTCCATCTTGGGAATGCTTCCGTCCACCTGCAGTACCAAGTGCTTGACCGTGCCCGACTGAGCGGACGGCGAGTTGCCAGCACCATCTAGAAGACTGCACTGGTACGCGAGTCCCACGAGGTCCGAGTCTTGCTCCTGCACGGTGTAGTTCAGTCGGCCGCCCGCGACCGTCACGTTCTTGGTGTTGATGGTACAGGACCCGGCGAGGCTCTCGCGACGCTGGGCGGCGTTGGCGCCTGAGACTACGACCTGGAAGTTGGCGGTCTTGCCGATGCCCAGCAGCGGCGTAGCGATGGTCGCGAGGCTACGGCGGTCTCTGCCTGCTTTGCTCGTTGTCGGGGCGACGGTGCCGCTGTCTTGGTCCCCACTGGGCTTGTTGAGCAGCGTGAGCCCCGTGACAGCGTAGTCACTGTCCAGATAGACGAACTTGGGCACGTCGACGTCGAAGTTGACGTCCTGGTCTGACACCGTGAACACGCACGACAGCAGCGCGTGGGTCTCTGTCACAGGCCACTCAAAGTCGGCGTCTTCCAGCTCGTCTGGGAACGACACGTTGATCTCCACGACCCAGCGGCTCCATGCGGCCTTGACCTCCGTGATGCGGCTGCCCACGACCGGAAGCTTGAGCGTCGCATCGCGCAGCGTACACGCCGAGCTCTTGGGCGTGAGCTGGATGGGCGCGACGGCGTTCTGGAGGCTCGTGTTCACGGGGATGGCCATCTCCGCTCGCACTTGGAGCCACGTCTCCTCTCCACAGAGGAAGCTGTGGCCGTGGGTCTTGGCGGAGGAGCCGCTGGCGGCGTTGGGCGCCACGCAGTCGTAGTCCAGTAGCGAGGCCTTGGCCAGGGCGGCGTCCACGGAGGAGGCACAGGCATAGGCCCAAGTCGCCGCCAGGAGAAGACGCCGAGTCATGTGAGCTGTCAACGAATGAGAGGAGAGGAGAGGAGGGGAGGAGGAGGAGGAGGAGGAGGAGGAGGCGAAGCGGCGCGTGTCAGCTGCGTCGCATCGAGCGGAGGGCGGTGGGCGCTTCTTCAAGGCGTCGGTGAGACAGCGGAGTCAAGCAGCCACTCAGTGCGCGCCACGCTTATGGTCCGTGGGATGCAGAAAATGACGCATGAGGGGGCAGGTGAGACCTGCGAGAATCACGGGTTGAATCAGGGAAACGGACGTCGATATCGAAGCATAGAGGGAGGACGACTGCGAACCTAGTGTGGAAGTAAAACGCACTTAGTGTGATGAAAGGAGGGAATGAAAAACCGCTTTTTTACTGAGGGACGTTCTCTTGCAACGGCATCTTTGATGTGTTCGAGGTGTGTGGCCCACACTGTGGAGACGAACATGCAACTTGCGGACTGGCTTCGAGGCTTGCTGGACGCATGTGTGTGTGAGAGCACAAGCAAGAGTGTGACGGACGGAGAGGATTGGATATCAGGCGATTTGGCTTGGCGCAGAGCAGCTGAGCGTGGTCGTGGAGCGCAGTGGCGCCAGTGGACCTGGCCTAACAATCAGCCTTCCACGAGGATGGAGATCGCGAAACGATCGACGGCAGTGTACTAAACGCTGTGCTTCGAATGCATACAACTTCCCTTGTGGATGCTGCTCCGCGTGACCAAGGATGCTACTTTACGATAGAGGTCGTTGCGTGCGTGCGAGATTGATGACCATCCTCAGTGAGGACCTCACAATCGGCGGCGTATATCGATATGATCAAACTCGAACCTCGCGAAGGCTCTCACATTGTGAGATCGGAGACCCAATTCTGCTGTACTGTGTCTGTAATGTGCAGCCAGAGGCCAAGGGGCAGTGTGCAGTGCAGTATGTCGAGTCTGGCTGTTATCCTCGTGTGGCGGTTGTTCTGTTCGATCTCAAATATCATCTCAACTCGCAGGCAAAAGTGACTGGTCTCGTCAATCCAAGTGGGGGTCGATTCGGGCAGAACGTCCGCGGGCGATGGATGGAAGGAAGGGAAAGCAAGCAAAGAGAAGCACGGGGTTTCGTTCTTGTGCAAGCAATCCCGAGGGAGACTCAAAAACATGCACTCAAATCATGCCTGGCGACTGTGTTGTCATGCTCTCGCACCGCTGGCGTGTCAGTGTAGAGAAAGACGACTCGTAAAGGGGAGGCGTAAAGCTGAGGAGGATGCACCCCTTGACTTCGATGAGCCACATTCCAGCCACGGCCTCCAAATTGAGGGCTCCAATTTGGTGGCCGTGGCTGGAATGGAGCCTCCAATGCATCGAGTGGTGACGCTCGATGCAAAGTCTCCTGTCGACCCTCTACAGCATCTAGCACCACGTGTTCACATACTGGACAGCGGTCCACATGCAGTCCATTTGAAGGCCTCGGGCGATTGTGCAGTTTGATCCACGCAGCACATGGCGATCCTGCTAGATTCTTTCGCTCAGCCGACGATGGCGGCGACGGTTTCGCTTTGCTTCACCTGCCAAGCGCGTCTATGTCCAGGAATCTGCTGATGAACGGAGCGTGGGACTTGATCGGCGAACACGCACGGCATCTGAGAAAAGCAGCGCAGCCGATCAAAACGCTCGACGATCTCTCCGACGCGAGAAAGCCTCGCCAACACGCATGCGCGATGGCGTGGTTGGGTCGGTCTGCTCTCACGGCACGGGCGGCAACTCCCATCAAAAACCGATGGTGGATGAATGGAAAAGCCCGCGAGTGACTGCGTCTGGGCGCAGAGTGCATTGTTGCTGCGCATGTCTAACATGACATCCACACGGACGAGATCGCACCCCTGCGGCTGTCGCATGTTGCCTGCATTTGAGTCAAATGTCAAATTTTGACTGAGTGTACGCTGTACAGTGCCATGGCAGCTGCACTCGCGACTTCAGAACGAGCGCGTTGTGATGGAGCGCAGGATCAGGCCATCGATGTTGAAAGTGTCGACGTGTCTTTCTGTTGAACACGACCCCGTCACTGCACGCGGTCTCCTTGCGTGTCCTGTGATGAAGGAGAGGCCATGTGGCACAATCGCGACGTGAATCTCGCAGAGGTGGTGTGACGCGACGAATCAAACCCACTCCACCACGACTCGACTTGGCGAGTTGGTGGAGCTCGTCGCCGGAGAGGACCACCCAGAGAATGGTTGAAGGCTGAAGATTGTGGGGCGCCGCAGACTAAAGTTGATGGCCATGAGCCACGCTGTGCGCATTCAGGACGCACGACGTGAGCAGAGACCATGACGGTGCTACTCGTGCCAAACCGGAAGCGAGTCTGAGTCAAGCAACGCCCAAACCCGTTTAGCGCCAGATGCTGTAACAACTTTGTGGGGGGGGGGGGGG
>JAADVL010000613.1:0-19710 GCA_023334995.1 Pythium sukuiense | reverse complement strand
GCTTCTCGTCGACTCCTGCCGACCCCCACGACCATGCTGAAGGTCGAGGAGTCGCGCACATGGCGTCGCTGATCTCCACGCCGTCCAGCAGCCCATCGATGGCCCTGTCGACACCGTCGTAGTCGTTCAGGGCGGGGAATATGGAGAGCCACGACAGGTCCTCAGTCTCCATTTTCGCTTTTGTCTTGTCAAGTGCGAGGGTTGGAGCCTGCGGTTACGGACGATTTACGAAAGTGTCCCATACTCAGCTGATTTTGGCATCAGCCACCAGCTGACTGATTCAGCTCCCGTGGTCTCTGAACGCCAGAGGCAGAGACTGAATGCCGTACTACTGTACAGTCGAGGTGAGTCTGTCCTTCCGTAGTGGAGGATCTGCTGAAGGTTATGGAGTTGATGCTGCAGAGCAATTGACCTGCGGCATCTATCCAGTTGAGGGTTGTTGTATTCTGGAGAACTTATAATACATGGCGGCCAAGCAGGACATTGTCGATGTCACGTTGCAGGCGCTCCAATGTGAAGCTCATGCTGCTGGATATCCAGTTCAGTAGGACGGACGCTTCCTCACGATTCAGGTCTGAGGGAGAACGAGCTAGTTTCGACGCTTGGGTCTTCACGACCACTTCGGCATGCGGCTGAGGGGAACGCTCGTACAACGGGCTCACGGCGGACCATTGGTTCATATCCATTCCCACACAACTCCACGGGGACGGATTGGTTGCACTGGGCCACACGGAGCTGGCTGTGACGATCTCATGGCGAGCCGAATTCCTATTGCGAAGCTGGACCCCAGTACCTAAAAAACGAACGGGGCCGACAGACGACGGAAAGCAGAGCTGGAGCTGAAGAATCTGGCGGTCGGGGCTCTACTCAATGTACTGTAGCATCAAAACAAACGCAGAGCATGAGCTCTCAACAACATCAGCGAAAGATGACATGTGAGCTTACCTCCACTTGAAATGTCTCGCTTGGCACACCGAAATGAACATCGCTACCCCACAACGAATCGCTCATGGCTTCCACGGCACAGGACACACGTCGTCGAAGCCAACTCGTTGCAAGCGTCGTCCCCGGTGGAATTATATCACCGGCATGGCGAAAAGACGTCGTGTTCATCAACTCACCACGCGTGGAAATGAATGATTCAGCATGGAAGATCGCGTCCATCTCGCTGTGCATGTGCATCGCACGATCCAACAGCTCCAACTGCTTCGCCATGAACGCGTTGCTGTCTATCTGCACGAGAGGTAGCGGAATCATGTCATTCGGGAGCTACCGGTATTTGTTACCACAACAAGTTAGCAGTCGTCTCAACCGTTAACTGAGCGTCACGTACCCCTCTCTGTGCTCGCTGTACGAGCCGCACGAGCCCTTGGATGATGTGCATTTGGGTGTGGACTTGACTACGCAGCTTGGTGTTCTCGCCTTTTGAAGCGCGTAGATACTTGTACTGGCGCGAGGCGACGGCGGCCCAAACAGAAATATCCCCAGCGCCGGTCTCAGTTATCGTCTTCGGGGCCGATGAAGACGTCGCCCGCCCAGCGTCTTGACGTTGACGTAACAGATTCACGAGGTTCTCTAGATCCACGACGGATGCCTTGAGACACTCGATCTCCTCTTTCGGTCGCATGGCTCGCTTTCGCTTTGATGGCACTTGCGGACTCATAGATGAGCTGTTTGGTAGTGTATTCACTGGCGTGGCGTCGCTATGGCAGAGCCGCGGGGTATTGACTGGCGTGAACACTGCATCACGGCCGTAGACATCGTCCTGCAGCAGCGTATCCAGCAGACTATCGGGCGACTCGGCCTCGCTGAAGCCCGCTAGCAGCGACATCCACGACCAGTCCTCAGCATCCATTTCGCATTGAAAGTTCCGATTTGAAACGCGTCAACTCGGAGGACCTATAAATCTGGCGGGTACAGTGCTGGAAGCGGCCTAAAATATATCTACCGGTAGTCTACCGGTACCGCATACGAAGTTGAAGTTTGAGGATCTAGAAACGCGCGCTCCGCCCACTCTCGCTTCGAGAGCATTCGCTGTGTTTCAAGATCACTTCAACGTCTGTGACAGGGCTCATTCTTCCTTCCATCAGAAGGATCTAGAACTGTGCGTGGCTCTCTCACCTCCATGCTCACATCGCGGCATCCAGGAGCTCATTCTGCGATTCACCAGCGTCTACTCACCAATCAACCAGCTACGCAACCGACCAAGACAATATGTTCACTCCCTGGGATCTCGTGCGTCCGCGTGTGTGGCACCCAATGGCCTCGCTCGAGCAGTCGATGATGGACCTCGATCGTATGAGTGAGCGCATGCTGGCGTCCCACGCTCGCTTCCCACTCCACGATCACGACACGCACGAAGACGAGTTCTTCAGCGACCTCCCAGTGCGTCGACGCAACCAGGACCAGGCTATGGAACACCCTGCCGACCAGCAGCAGACTCCATCAGACGAAGATGACCCGAACAACACGTTCTCGTCGTACGCGTTCTCCAGCTCGGCGATCGTCGATGACAAGGGCCAACGTGTGAGCAGCACGCGTCGTCGCTACGAGGACTCGAGCGGCCGCCTCAAGGCCATCCACGAGCGCCAGATCGGAGATAAGAAGCTTCGCAGCGCTTGGAACCGCCAGCACAAGGATGATGAAGGCAAGCACGAGCAGACTCTGCTTGGGGCCGACGAGCAGAGCACTGTGGACGCGTTTGAAGAGGCGTGGAAGCAGACTGCGTTTGGCGAAGCCGCCGAGAAGAAGAAGCAAAAGACGATCAAGGAGAAGGGCGAGTCCGCCTAAGCGACTGGAGCGTCCAGTGAGTTGAGTTGCGAGTGTGCGCTTCAGTACCGTGGCCACTTGCCCGTTCATGTTTGCTTGTCTTTGAGATTAGGATATGGCTCATACCAGTAGATCTCTACGGTAGCCTATCTTACATCTAACACGCAGAATCGAAAACTGCATCTTGTGAAATTGGTCTTGTTAACGTATCGTACGGCGGTGAGGCGCGTGAGCTCTTGCTGCATTAGCCCTTTGGCTGTACACTCGCCGTGGTTCTCGTTGGAGTGACGTCGTGTTAGTGACATCATCTTGAAGTGAAAGTCCCCAGTCAGTTGATTGAAGACTCTGGAATGTTGAGTCCATTGATCATGAAGCCACCAATCCGTCAATGGCGAGACTGAAAAGTGAGAGGGCTTCCATTCTACGACAGAAGAAGCACCGGTCTAGCTGGAAGAAGACTTTGATAACTTCCGGCAAACCATCACAAACGCTATGCTCGTACCGGTAGCTGTTCAAAGCTATGTGACGTCCACACAGTCGACAGCGTGAAGCCGTCTTTCAGTTATCGCTGTGTG
Organism: Pythium sukuiense; assembly: GCA_023334995.1. Taxonomy (NCBI): domain Eukaryota; phylum Oomycota; class Peronosporomycetes; order Pythiales; family Pythiaceae; genus Pythium; species Pythium sukuiense. The sequence continues at coordinate 16,366 of JAADVL010000613.1, read as the reverse complement.
TTTGCATGGAGCTTCTCCATGTTCAAGGGGATGTAGCGAAAGCGACAAGGAGCGTCGAATTACTTCATATGAAGAGCTGTTGAAGTTGACACTCCACTATACAAACATCAAGTCAAACGAACTCTTTGTTTCCGTAGATTCACCCTCTCCCTAGCCGAATCTGGAAATGCAGCAGCCGGGCCACCAGCTGGTAAAATCTGCGATACCCGCACGGGTCAAGGATCCAGCCCACCCATTTACCCCTAAAACCCTCTATTATTTGATCGATCTGCAGGAACTTTGTAGTTTTTTGCATTCAGAAGACCTGTATAAATGCATGGTGGGTACAGTTTTCCGACGGTCCAGGTCTTTCGACACGGGTCTTGGAAAAGATCCTTGTCGACCCGTGTGCCATGGGTCCGAGGAAGAGAACAGCCACTTTGAGGTGGCAAACGAACACAGACCTGCAGTCACTGGCGGCTCCATCCAGCCAGACGGCAGCGACACCAAGCGCATTAGACAAGAGCGGCACACGCAGCATCCCCCACACGACTATTAGTACGAATGCAGAACCACCAACACGGCGACGAGGTGATGCTCGAAGACCGTGAGCTGCTAATTCTAGAGCGCCAGCGCACGGCGGCGCTCGAGAACGAGGTCAAGCAGCTCAAGGAGGCGCTCGTGCAGATGGGCGAGTTCACGGAGATGGAGGAAGAGCGCATCACGAACCGCCTCATTAAGCGCCTGAACGACCTCAAGCAGGAGAAGGAGAAGCTCGCGCTGGAGGTCGAGCGCGAGGAGGAGCTGCTCACGAACTCGCTGGTCAAGAAGCTCCAGCAGCTCCAGAAGGAGAAGGTCGACTTGGAAAACAAGCTCGAGCACGAGCAAGAATACATTGTGAACAAGCTGTACAAGCAGCTAGAAGCCGCCAAGGTGGAGAAGGAGCGTCTGCTGCAGGAGCTGTCGAATGAAGACGCGACCGTGCGCATGGCGCTCGAGTCGCAGGTCGCCAAGATCTTGAACGAGAAAGTGCTGCTTGAGAACGAGCTCGAGCAGGAACAGGAGTTCCTCGTGAACCGCCTCCAGAAGCAGCTCACGTCCATGCAGGCGGAGAAGCGTCGTCTCGAGCGTAAGTTGGCCAAGGACAATCTCCTGACTTTCGACAAGCTCCTCGAAAAGCTCGACGGTCTGCGTGTGGAGAACGGCGACAACGTAAATGCTCTGGCGGATGGCATGGCGAACGCCATCTCGAAGATGAAGGAGCAACAGGCGGCCAAGATGAAGCAACTGAACACGCCTTCGAAGGACGACTCGAGTCTCCTGAACTGGTCGATGTCTGTCTCCAAGGAGCAGCTCAACCCGGAGCTCATGAACTACCAGCACATCCGTCGCGGCACCATGTGAGCTTTCGACTTCCCGAGGTGACTTGGCAGCACCTCTCTCCAATGCGTTTATGAGTCGTAGTAGTACCAGTGTGCTCTTTCCTGATCGCGTTACGATACGGTGTGCTGCGTGGCGCGTCCGAGAAACTCCAGAAACAACACAATCCAAGCCTTGCGTTCGTGATAGCCTACGTCCACAGCTTTCCCTTCTCGAACACCATTAAGGGTCCACCGCCGTCAAGCCCACAAGCAGGCGCCACGAAGGACCGCAACTACATTTCAGACTGTCATCTATTAATCAAATACGCAACCAACCTAGCAAGCCCGTCGATAAATAGTCGTGCGCATTCTCGGCGAACGTTGGCTTCATTCGGTTCGCTTACAACGCCTGGCGGATGAGCTGCTTTTGGTGGTCGGTCAAGGTCGTGGGGAACTGGACGTCAAATTGAACGAAGAGGTTGCCACGCTGGGACGGATTCTTCTGGAGCGGCATGCCCTCACCCGCGTACACCTTCCGTGTGCCCGGAGCGATGACGCCGCCATCGAGATGCACATTGATTGGCCGGCCATCCAGCGACTTAAGCGTCAGCGTGCCTCCGCCGACGAGCGCATCCTTCAACGACAACTTCGCCTTGTACGTGAGGTTGTCGCCGTCACGCTTGAACTTGTCGTGAGGCTTCTGCTTGATGACAAACACGATATCCTGCGGGGCCCGGCCTGGAAAAACATCGCCGTGGCCTTCAAACGTGACCTTCGTGCCGTCCTTCCATCCTGGCTTGATGTTGACCTCCAGAATCTTCTGCTCTTCGAGTAGCTGCTGGGAGGCTTCATCGAACACCTTGCGCGTGATCTTGAGCTTCTTGGTTGTGCCAGTGTAGAGCTGTTCCAGTGGCACTTCGAGCTCACTCCTCAACTGATCCGGTCGCTTGCGGTTGCCAAACGGATCCGCCATACCCGCAGCTCCACGGCCTCGGCCGCCCATGCCGCCCATGCCGCCCATGCCTCCCATGCCACCGAACGATCCAAAGTTGCCGAACATGCCGCTGAACGGGTCGGCGTGCTCCGCCTCGTTGATATTCGAAGTACCGAAGAACTGCTCGAAGATCTTCGACGGGTCTGTCGAGTGGAAGCTGAAGCTCGTACCTCCTCCTCCTCCTCCTGGAAAGCCCGAGAAGCCCTGGAACCCGGCGGGCATACCTCCGCCTCCAAATCCACCGGCGCCAGCGCCGCCATCGCCCTGCGGCGCGCCCTTGAGTCCCTCTTCGCCATACTTATCGTAGATCTCGCGCTTCTGCTTGTCGTTCAGCACCTCGTAGGCCTCGCCGACCTCCTGGAACTTCTTCTGCGCCGTATCTTGGTCATTCGGGTTCTTGTCGGGATGCCATTTGAGCGCCAGCTTGCGGTACGCCTTCTTGAGCTCCTCATCCGTGGCGTTGCGGCTCACGCCCAGAATCGCGTAGTAGTCCTTGCCCATATTTGTGTGGGTATCTATGTGTGTACTGTAGTGTTGGCGTCGTATTGCGTTATGGTGCGAAGGGATCCGTTCGCTTTCGAGGGAGGTCTAAACGTTTGCGTGGGCGTGTTGGCGCCGTGACAACCGTCTCACACAGACTGTGTCGAAAAATTACGCGAAAGTTCCAGAAGTGTGTCTCAGTCCAAGCTCTCGATGATTCGCTGAAATTCTATTTCGTATGGTTTTCAGCAAATCAGAGGTTCTAGATTCATCGAGAACGACAGCATTGTAATTTACGACTGAAATATTTCACTTTGATACTGTTGACATACCGGTATTGAGGTTGACAGACTTGAAGTTGTTGTGAGTGATGGTCTATGTGACTGTCGAAAAGATCTCACGAGTCGTAGGGGTCGAGCGAGTCGGCGGCGACGCTGCGGCGCTGCTCTTCGTACTTGAGCAGCATTTTGAGCAGCACGTTTCCATTGCGTTTCTTTCTTTCACGATACGAGGAGGAGGCTCGCGACTCGCGGATGGGCAGTAGCATGCGGTAGGAGAGCATGTCCGGGTCGATCTCATCGGGTATCTCACCGTCGCGACGGATGGAGCCGCGGTGGGATTGGAGATTTGGTGGTGAGCACGGGGGCGAGGACGTAGACAGTGAGTCCGATCGGCCAGCTATGGATTGGAAGACAGCGTGGTACGTCAGCAAACTTGCATGGGCTCGGGGCGGGATTGGGAACTTACAGAGGAGGGAGGAGGTTGAGGCCAAGGAAAACCGGACTTTGTCATGCAGCTCGCGTTTGCGGGTGGCAGCGTGGCTCACGGAGAGGAGTTTGCATTGCTGCATGGCTTCTCGGCAGTCCGAACAGAGACCCTGACGTGGAAAACAGAGGTTAGCCGGGTTGAGTATGGACTCCAAGATCATGGAGGAACGCACCACACGAGGAAGGTTGGGAACCACTGAGGAGCACCGGCAGACACTACAGAGCGAGAGCACGGGCATTAGCGACGCCAAAAGATGTGGTATGACCACACAGGGATACGTACGACAACGCTGAGCGCTCGGTCTTGGATCGTTCAATCATCTTGGTGATCATCTTCATCCGCTGGCACTGGCGAGCCCGGGCTGGTGCAAGCAGCATCGAGCTTCCGTGTTTCACCACGCTATCAAACTCGGTCTCTGAACCATGCGGCACTTCGACAATGCCACGAACGAACACGTGCACTACACCATTCTCGACTTGATGGTACAGATAACACGCAGACATCTGGATGGAGCGGTACATCGGGTCATCCATGGCGTAGTCAGAGTCGACGGTCTTGATCAAATGGTATCCAAAGCGCCTGCCGCTCTTTGTCGTCTGGAAGCCTGTGCGCTCGATCCAGTAGAGCTCATCGACGATTGAAGGGTCTTTTGACTCTCCATCTTCATCGGAACTGCGTTGCGATTCTTTCGCGAGCTCGACCCACTTGACCCCAAAATACCGTGATGGGTGGTCTTCATCCTCTTGCTCAAACGACTCCATGATGCCGCTGTCCAGTACATTCTCAATTCCGAACTGTACGGAGCAGTTCACACCATGGTCGTCCGTCGTCGCCGCGTACACGCCGCTCATGACCTCGTCGAGAGTGCCCAAGATCTCACCTCCGCCGAAGGCTTGGAGCTGCGTCTGCCACGTGAACGACGGTCGCCCACGTCCCGAGTCTTCGTCGCTGCTCACAGTCAGCGATCGTCGCTTTCTTCGTCCACCTGGCCAAATCTGCTCCACAAACGACGACGTATTCGACGTTTCGCACTTCTCCTCGTACAGATACACGCCATGGTCCATGCCGACGCGTCGAAAGAGCTGGTTCACTGTGCCTTCGTAACACTGGCGCGCAAACTTCTTGTAGTGGCGCATGGTGTGTTCAATCACACAGTCACTGTCGTCCATATACGCGCGCAGCGACTCCCGCTCCGGGCCATCGGAGGAGTCGCTCGAGCGGCTGCTGCGGCGTGACTTCAGACGCGGAGAGCTCAACGGCGACGCCATTTCCACTGCGTTGCGCACGATGTAGCTAATCAAGAAATGAACAAGCGGAGACTCTCGTATGCAATATGGGAGATACGTTAACAGCGAGAGACCTCTGACGTGCGCAGAACGAGCCGATGTTGCATTACACAATGGACGTGGCTTCCAAATTCCTGGAGCACCCCGTGATTCCAGCAGAGATATCTAACCCAAGTGATTTCTTAGTGGATTTAGCCAATGGCGATGGGTACGCACGATCGACTGCGTCTATTTAGGAAAGGTTACTCACTTCGCATGTATATATATGTGATGTTTAGGGTCGTAATGTATATTTGAAGTCTACGGGGTCTATATATCAAGTAAATGATCGATATATGTGTATAATTGTAATTTTGGTGCTGACGTTTGTGCAATATGGTGATGGTGATCCATCTTCCCTGGGGACAAGCTCTTCCTGGCGACGAAGTTGAAATAGCGGCGCCATCTCCAGCATGGAACTCGCGTGGAACGACAACTCCTGTGAGTCTACTGACGCATCCACTTAGCTCACGTGAAAGCCCTTCATCTAACCTCTCGCTCCATACGCTTTTTGTCCCTAAATTCTCCAGATTCCGACGGCTACAACGCCTCACAAGGGTGAGATCTCCTCGATTCGAGCAGCTCCTGCCACCTTTCTCCTAGTCTAAGTCATGCAATGCCCCTGTAGATATGGCGATGAATCGCCCACTTTGACGGGCGAGAACAAGCCCCGCATCCTGCTCATGGGCCTGCGCCGCAGCGGCAAGTCGAGCATCCAGCGCGTCGTGTTCCACAAGATGTCTCCCCACGAGACGCTGTTCCTGGAAGGCACCAACAGCCTCGACATCAAGTACATCGCCAACAATTCGTTCGTGCAGTTCCAGATCTGGGACTTCCCGGGCGATTTCGACTTCAAGGAGGACCTTGTGTACGGCGGGCAGCTCGTGAACGAGGAGATGATCTTTGGCAACTGCGGCTCCATTGTGTTTGTGATCGACGCGCAGGACGAGCCGTACGCCGAGGCGCTCGCGCGTCTCCACGACACGGTGATCCGGGCGCACCGATACAACCCAGAGATCAACTTTGAGGTGTTCATCCACAAGGTGGACGGCGACTTGTTCCTGAGCGACGACCACAAGATCGACTGCCAGCGCGAGATCCAGCAGCAGATCACGGACGAAATCAACGACGGCGAGCTGGATATCCACATGAGCTTCTATCTCACGAGCATCTACGACCACAGCATCTTTGAGGCCTTTAGCAAGGTCGTGCAGAAGCTCATCCCGCAGCTACCGACGCTTGAGAACCTGCTCAACATCCTCATCACGGTACGGATGGCCGTGTTCTTGTGTGTTCTTCTGTGGCTCATTATACCTGTGTGTGTGTGTGTGTCACTAGAGCTGCAACATGGAGAAGTCGTTCCTGTTTGACGTGGTGAGCAAGGTCTACATCGCGACGGATAGTAACCCCGTCGACATGCAGTCGTACGAGCTGTGCAGCGACATGATTGATGTGGTCATCGACGTCTCCTGCATCTACGGGTACGTTATTGTGGCTCCACAGTCACACACGATAAGCAAGGGCTCACGTTGGTCATCCAATTGTAGAATGAACGACGATGGCGACGGCGATGGTCTCGCATACGACTCGGAGTCGTCGTCGGTGATCAAGCTCAACAACGGCATGGTGCTGTACCTGCGTGAGGTGAACAACTACCTTGCGCTCGTGTGTCTGCTGCGCTCGGAGAACTTCACGAAGCAGGGCATCATCGACTACAACATCGACTGCTTCAAGACGGCGATCCAGAACGTGTTCAAGGTGCCGGAGAAGAGCAGGATAGCAAACTAGACCAGCCGACCCGGCTCCAAGCCCACGCGAAGAATCCAAGATGACCACACTGTCGCCTCCAACCGTTTCCTGTCGAAAAGAAGAAGAAAAAAAGATCAGCAAGGGCGACCACCGTACCAAAATTGCGTCAGTGGGTGCGTGGCGTTCAGGAGCGCTTGTGAATGTGCTTTTGAGATGTTAATACGTGGTGCTAGTCTGACTTCTGACTCGTTCTACTCGTAATCGAAAGCTTTCTTCGCCTTCTGTGTGGTGTGTGGTATATGGAAGTGGCATGTTGTCGCAGTCTACTTGAACGCAGCGACGAGCACGATGAAAAGGATGATGGTGATGCCCACGAACAGCAGACAGCACTTCTTTTTCCGCGCCGACTTCTGGCTTTTGAGCGCCTTCACGACCTCCTGGTTGCCTTGTTCGACGTAGTTAGCGGCCGTGCGTACCTGAAACTCGATCTGGTCCAGCATTTCTCCCTGTTGCTCCACGAGCAATGCCAAGTCCAAGAACATTTGATGCAGCTCGGCCACACTCTGCTCGAGCCGCAGCACATCAGCGTACTTGTCTTGGACGTGGAGATACACATCTCGAACGGCATCGGCAGGGCCCTGGAGAATCGCTGACTTGTAGATGGACCCTGGATCAGGCGAGCGCATGACAGCGTCGATCTCTTCTTCGGACGCGTCAGGCTTGACGATCTGCACTTGGCGCTTGACCTTGTTCTTCATGTCCGTCTTGTACTTCTGCTGGGCCTTTTGGTAGTCCTTCATACAGTCCATGAACTTCTTGGTGAGCGTCGCGCACATGTTGTCGCGGATCCGCAGCTCCGACACTGGTGTGTTCTTGTCTTTCTTCTTCTCATTGGTCTCCTTCTTGATCATCTCGAGAATCCCCTTCGCGTGGGTCGCGAGCTTGTTCGTAGACTCGATGACGATCGTGAGCTCATTACTCACCGCCATCTCCTCCGTGTTGGACGTCGCTAGCACCGCTCGCTGGTTCAGCTCCGAGATCTTCTTCGTGCCAAGGCTGATGGACACATAATTCCTCGTGAGAGGCCACTCGGAATAGCTAGAGATCGAGATAAAGGCACTCACCTGATATTGGCAAGATCATTCTGCATCTCCTCGACGTCCTGGAAGAACTGCTCCATGAACTTGGGCCGTGTCACGCCATTTCTACACACAAACACAACGAATTTCCATCAGCACACGCTGTTTTTCAAGCGATCTCATTCCGAATCCGGATCGTACGATCTCTACAACACCAATGTCCGTCAGTTCTCCCACAAATCACGCCTTCCACAGATCCAAGCCCACACACCTCAATGTCGATCGCAACCTGCGTGCCATCTGCCGTGGTCGACGGCCGGCCCTTGATCTCCGCGAGTCGGTCCAGCATCGTACTGCTCTTGTGTCAGTCTCCGGTCTCTTGTGCTGCTGATGAGGATGCGACTCCGTGGTTTTCACTTGCAATGGCGAATGCGAATGCGACGCTGCTTGCTCTTCCGCTCCTTCGCTGCTGCTGTGGCGATGGCGTGGAGCTCCGCGCACGCTATATTTGTTCGGCGCCGTGGAGAGAGAACTACAGTAGAAGCAGGAGAGAAAGGTCGTTTGCTTTCCAATTGAGAAGCTACGAAGAGACGCGAATGGGAATGATGGACGAGGAGGGTTACACTGTACCCATCTCCGAAAACACGAAGAGAAAGGCAACGGGTTACGCAGTTTGTAGTGTATGCCAGTCAGTTTGGGCTCAAGAAGGAGGAGCTACACGGCAGCACTCTCCGATCAAGTTTTCGGGCAGCGGTTTCTGTCTTCGTTTGTGCATATCCATCTCCTGCTTCTTCTCTCGCTTTCCCAATCTTTCTCCGTGAGCTACTCACTCCACAGCGTACCCGTACCTCCAGCCAGACATTGCCCGCAACTTACAACTTCTTGACGATCTGGACGATATCCTCATCGGCCAGCACGTGGTCCTTGCCAACCTTCTGCGGCTGGTGCTTACACGAGGAGCCCCAGACCCAGGCGTACTTGAAGTCTCGCAGCAGACTCTTGTGGATCCGCAGACAGAAGTCCTCGATCGTCGGCTTGTCCGAGTGCAGGATCACGGGCGCCGAGTAGTCGGGCGCCTGGCCACGCGGCTTGGTGTAGATGCGCATCATCTTACAGTAGTCCCAGATGCCCTCAAGCAGCTCGTCAAAGTTCCACTCGTGGTGGGCCGAGATGAGCACGTTGTGCGGGATCTGGTCGATGATGCGCAGCTCCTCGATCGTGAGCTGGTCAATCTTGTTGAGCACGTACAGGCACGGAATGTACACGCGGTTGCCTTCAATCACGTCGATGAGCTGGTCCACGGTGCAGTCCTCACGGAGCGTGATGTCAGCGTTGTGGATACGGTACTCGTGGAGCAACTGGTGCACCGTCTCCGCGTCCAGCTCGCTCTGTGGCACGGCAGCCGTGTAGTTCACACCACCACGCTCCTTCTTCTTGAGGATGATGTTCGGCGGCGACTTGTTCAGACTACACACCACCAAGATAACACCCCCGTCAGCTTCTAACTAATAATCTGCATCAACCATTGTATTTGCCTACAAACGTACCGAATGCCGAAGCCCTCGAGTTCGTACTCGATGAGCTTCTTGTGCGTTGCAGGCTTCATGGCGTCGAGCACGATCAGGATCACGTTACACGTACGCGCCGTACCAATGACCTGGCGACCACGGCCCTTACCGTCCTTGGCGCCCTCAATAATACCGGGCAGATCCAGAATCTGAATGCGGGCGCCGCGGTAGTTGAGCGTGCCAGGGATGGCCGTGAGCGTCGTGAACTCGTACGACGCGGCCTCGGAGAACGTGCCCGTTAACTTGGTCAGCAGCGTGGACTTGCCCACGGACGGGAAGCCCACGAGACCCACACGCGTGTCGCCGGCCTTGTTCACGTCGAAGCCTTCGCCCGTGCCGCCGCCGCTCTTGGAGCCGCCGTCCGTGAGCTCGCGACGCAGCTTGGCGATCTTGGCCTTGAGCAGACACAAGTGCTTCATGGTCGCCTTGTTCTTCTGCGTGCGCGAGTACTCGGCCTCGAGCTCTTGGATTCGCACGAGCGCCGACATCTTCGCTAGCTATGTGGGAGTTGCTCCTGCTTGGTGGTGGGGTCGAGAATTGGCTTCGAGCTTCTGGGCCACTATTTCGTTGGGACCCACCAGCAGCTCAATAACCCAATTTAACCAAATCACAGTACCCAAATCAAAATATTCGGAAATATCCAACTTAAATATCGGATTTTTGGTTTGCGAAAAGTTCCAGAAGAGGGAACTCTGGAACTCCAAGTTCCAGTGCAGATTAATTTGGGCAATCGGTCGGACGAACACCTCTGTTCCCGCTACCGGCTCCGAAGAAGCTCAAGCAGAGGCGGCGCCATGGGCTGCTGCTCGTCCAAGTCGACGACTGGGAAGGAGCACGACAACGATGAAGAGTACAACGTATTGACCGTCGGTGGAGGCACTGTCCACGGTGCGACCTCCAAGGCGAACGGAGCAGCTCAAGCGTCCACGGTCCGTGAACCGACCGTGTCGGAGAAGCGGCGGCGAGTCGCCGAGGCCGCTGAGGCGCGTCAGGGAGACTGGCGCCAGGGCGGCTCGGCTGATCCGGAGAAGGCCAAGGCTCTGCGCATGCGACGCGAGAAGGACGAGCTATTGGGGCGGATCTACCACCGGTACAACGTGCTGGGCAAGGAGCCGCCAATCGGCCTGCCATCATGCGACGTCGACCAGCTCAAGCGCCACTTGAACACGCTCAAGTGACTCAACCAACGTCAGTCACCCACAAAGCCCAAAAACCTTCTCTACTCCTTAGCTGCTCGGTGTTAGGCTTCACGCATCGCTCAGCTCACGTCGGAATGACGTACTTTCTCATTTTACTATCGTGTGTAGTCTCAGTCACAAAGTATACACACATTCATGTCGGGTTTCGAAGACTCCTGTGGTTTAACATGGACACTGATATTGGTGTGTGTGGGTGTGTGTGGGCTGGCTTCATTGTTGCGGCGTTTCCTATTGTCAACCTGTGTCTGTGTGTGGGGTTCTAGCGTTTCCGTGCGTGGCTGTTTGGGTTCTACTCGAGGAAATAGTTAAACAGGTCACTGAGGGAGACCACGCCCACGCAGCGCGAGTACTCGTCCACGCATACTAAGCGGTGGGCCTTCACCGCCGCGAACCGCTCGAAGATCATGTGGAGTGTGTCAGTCTTGTAACACAGATGCAATCCTTCTCCAACGTTGCCCTGTGTACAATTGACAGTTGAAACGTCAGCGAGTTGATCAGACGCCGCCAGCACATTGGAGGAGGCCGTACCTCGGCAGCCTGGACACGCAAAATCTCGCCCACGGGCATATCTAACTGGGACAGCGAGCGGTCCTTCACCAACTCCTACAGGGTTCAGTACAAACATGCGTCAGTGAGAGTTGTTCGATGCCATCGCGAGGGCAGGCAGATCTATGAGACTTACCGTGACGTTTGAGACACAATAAATATTGACGACTACGCCTGCAGTCCAAAGAAGCACGCGTCAGAATGGTCCTCGACAAGCTGTTTCAGATGCTCACAGTGTGACGTACCGCTCGAGTCCACGATGGGCACAGCGGAGACTCTCCGCTCGATGAGCGTGTGCAGCACACGAATCAATGGCATCTCTTCGGGCACCGTGATGAGGTTCTCGTACACGCCAATACCCAGGTCATAGATGGGCTGATCAAACAGCCTTCTCTGCTCACGGAAGGACGACACGAGGAACTCGAGAATCCCGCTGTGCGTAACGACCGAAAGCACCGAGTTCTGGAAAGGGTCGAGCACTGGCAATCGATGGAGGCGGTTCTCACGCAGCATCTTGCAGGCATCGTACAAAGATGCTTCGGGATGCACCGAGATCATGCCATCTCGCGCTGGCGAGTGTGTCACTGTTCGAGGAATGGCTTCAGACAACGTGAATGGTGTTAGCTTTGACCAGCCACATCAGACGAGGGCACTATGACGTTTCACATACCTCGCCAAGACGCAATGCTGTGCTCCGCTAGCTCGTTCATCGGAGACCCTCGAATGTAGAAGTGGCGAAGGATGTTCACAAAGTCAGTCGCAGTGAACATGCCAACAAATCGCCCCTGGTCGGCATCCCAGATCGGCACCGACTTGATGTCGTGCTCGACCAGCGCGAAGAACGCCAGGTTGATCGGAATCTTGACATCGAACACCACCACCTACACGGGCACCAACATAACGTCAACTTCACGACACAGCGTAGACAACACCGTGACGACAGCTCTTCTCTCACCTTGCTACTGTTTTTGATCAGCTCGTACGTCTTGTGTGTCATCAGGAACTTGCAAATCACGCGCTTGGCCTCGGCCACAACGTCCAGAACCGACGCAGTCGACAGGTCCATCCCCGATGATGACGATGTGAGTGAGCTTGGCGCGCTTCCGTCTAAGTTAAACGACGACAGGCGTCCCATCGTGGACGAGGCGTTCGATCCTGTACGCTGATTCCGCGCGTGGCCATTGTCGTCGAGCATGAACTGGTCTTGCAGTGGGATCGCGATCCGCGGGAACGCTGCGCTGTCGGCGCCGCCGTTTTGGTCGTTCATCGCCGCAAAGTGGCCATGCGTATCCGCCTGCCCAGGCCCAGAGCCTCGTCGCTCACGGTCGCCTGCTCCATTTGCGTCCATGCCCTGTGCGTAGTACCCATCATGGGACATGCCGTCCTCGCGCGCCACTGCTGCAAACGGTGACGAGCTCGAAAGTTTCCTGCGCTTGGTCGCGTCCGGTCCTCCCGCTGCTGCTGTCGTCCTGGTCGTCGTCGTCGTCGTTGGTCGCGGCGCTCACGTCCAGTCGCTCCGCTCGTTCTCGCTCGCTTTCAGCTCGTTCTCTCTCGCGCCCAAGCCTCCAAATCAACAGCTCCCACCGTGACGCTATGCCAATGCACTACGCACACCGTGTACAGGCGTTTTCAATGCGTGTTGCGCGACGCCGTTCGACAAAATGCCGCCGTTCCGTCGACTCCCTCTCTCTCTGACTCTCTCTCTGCTTCTACGGAGCCGTAGGAGCCAGGAGTTTCGCGACAGAGGATCAGATGACCGAGGAGCGCTCTCGTGTCTGAGTGGATGTATCGATGGACGCGCCTGTGCAGCTCGCGTGGCGTCTCTCCTTCCGCGGCGAATGCTGTCTTCTCTTTCCAAGGTTTCCTTCGCTTCCCTTGGGCTTGTGAGCTGCCTGTTTGTGGGGTTTTCTCCGAGGTGTCACGTACTGTGGACACCTGGAATAGTGGACTCACGAAAAGATAGAATATTTCAGCCAATCAGATGCGAAGTGAAGGCAGCCAGGATTGTTGTGGACCATACTTCAAGTCCATTTGGACAGGCAGTTCGAAGTCATAAATTGTTGGTGCATGAAATTGTGAGTCGTGAGACGGATGGAGAAGGCTAATGTTATTGTATTGGAGTGTATGATGGAATTCTATGGTGGTGTGTGGTGCCTACACAGTCGTAACCACACTTCCAAGCGGAGCAAGGCGCATCGCTTGGAGTGAAGTCGACGGTTTGAGCACTCACGAGTCAACGAGCTCGAAAGCCGACGACTGATCTTGTGGTATCGTTAGTCGTCGTTTACAGGTACGCGCTCTGCTGCTTGCACTCGTTGAACGCGTCCAGGTAGAACTGGCACGACGCGATGTCGTTCTTGTTGAGGTTCAGGCAGTCGAGGAACGCCTTCTGGTCGTTGAAGCACACGTTCGCCTGCGAGGACGGAGCAGCAGCGACTGGGGCGGCAGCGGCGGCCGCTGGAGCCTGCTTGGCTTCGTTCGAGTCGCCGGAGAACGCGTCAATGGCAGCGTCGACACCGCGACGCGCAATGGCGGTACCAGTGCCCCATGCGAGACCTTCGGCCATCGTGCCCATGAGACCGCCCATCATGCCGCCACCCGAGCTCGGGGCGGACGGCACGGCAGGCGCTGGGGCCGCAGGGGCCTTTGCAGGAGCTGGCGCCGACGAGGTTGCTGGCTTGCGGGCAGGCGCGGCTGGGCTGGAACGACGGGAGCGAGCCATGATTCTTTAGTGTGGTGTGTTGCTGTGAGTTGCAAGCGGTCAATTGGTTTGTGAGCTCCTCGTTGCGACTTGCTTTTCTTCACCACGTCAGAACTTGAGAGCCACAAACACAAACGGTAGAGAGAGTCACTCTCTTTGATTACCAACCATCACTCTCCACAACCAATTCTGAGGAGGGTTCTGAGTCGGTAAGTTCGAGAAGCACCACTCCCCCTGAGATGCGACAAAACGGACCTAAAAATGGCAGTGGATTGGCCCAGCGACGCGTAATCTTGATCTGCGGAGTGATGGTCATGTCTTTAGTTATCGTAGAATTTGGAAATGAGTCCATGGTCAAATTTTGCCCATGGGCTCATGGCGAAATTCTCTATCAAGTGCCGACTCCATCAACGCCAAGCACATGGGTATACTGGCTGGGATGGGTGGCTCCAGTCTCGAGCTACATAATCCAGCCAACCTTGATACTACTGTAGCTTTTCATAAAGAGACACGGATACCTTATCGGTTGCGTTAAAATATAATACACCTCATAAACACTGATCAAAGGCTTCCAATAGCGACTGTAGGTTCACGTAGTAATCGATACCTCCTAAATCAGATAGTCGATGGGTTGGTTGCTACACACTTTGAGCCAACCGTATGGTCAAAATTGAAAATGAACTCATCGTCCACGAGCTCATTTCCAAATTCTTTATCAAGTACCGACCCCTTCAACAGCAAAGCATGAGTAGAGGCAGAGAAGAATTCAGCAGCGACAAAGGAGCAAGAGCTCGGGGCGCTTCAGCTACGCGCGGGTCACCGACTCCACCGACTCCTCCTCCTGAACCACAGTCGAGCAGCGTGGACCAGCTCGAACAATCGATACCAGTGCTCGAAGCGAGTGGAATCTGTTAGACTACTGCTGTGAGCCGAAGTTGAAGCTGAAGACTTGCCTATCTCAATACAACAACGGCCGCACCGCGTGCCAAGCGAATGTCGACGTGCTCGCTGCTTGCCGTCGAAGATTCGGGTAACCGAGCAAACCAACAAGCGTAACAGTAGAAGATGTTGTGGAAGGGTGGATTTAGCACTGGATTGTAAAAATGAGATCTTTCGCTTGCATCATGCATGATTCATGTCGAATTTTTCAGAGAAACGTAAGTCCAGCAAGAAAACATGCCCAGGGGAGGTGGTGGAGGATGCTGTGGTGGTTGTGGCGGTGGTTTCCGGGGTTCTGGTGGAGGGGTTCTCGGAGGACCACGAAACGGGCCAATCGGGAACGGGAGCACAACTCCACTTGAGCCACCCATTCCAACTAGCATTGATACTACCATCTCTAGTGGATCCTCGGATACCTCGCCAGGCAACAAGCTAAACCCAATCCAAGGTAGTTGCCACCAACTCGAGCACAATCTCTTCGCGTGCGTCGCTGCCAACCGAACGATCGCCAGGCGCGCCAAGCCTATGCCCACGCGTTAGCAGTTTGCCAGGCGTCGATTTTTTTACCTGAACTCGGCTTCGAAAACGTAACGCTTGTAACCTATTCCGAAGAACAAGCAGCTTCAAATTGTACCTTACACAGTGAAATACAAGAACCAAAAGCTGCAGCAACGGATTTGTATTCGTGCCACCTCCACCAATCCCACTTCAAGGCTGGTCGATATCTCAGCTGACTCACATGCAACCAGCCATCACTCTGCTCCATTTTAGCTCAATTTTAAAACGCAGAGTGCTTGTCACACCGTAATCTGCAGAGTGATGTTACCGTAATTTACCTGATGGATACGTGACATGTTTACAAGTGAACCCACGACAAGGGTGTAGTGTACTGAAGCCACTGGCTGGATACTACAGTTGCCAGCCCTCCTCGCCGAGGAGTCCTCGGTGCCGCCCTCGATAAGCCGACTGAGTTCGGTCCATTTCGGAATACACATTCCAGTGACAACTCAGCAACAAGAAGATGCCCAGCGGAGGTCGCAGCGGAGGAGGAGGCTTTCGTAGCAGCAGCGGAAGATCCAGCGGAGCTGGACGCTATCGAGGCCGAGAAGTATCCCCCACGCGCGGGTCGGCTTCTAGCATGACGGCGTTATCGCCTCCACCGGCAACCATGAAATCTACGAACGCACCACCAACGAAGAAAGCCCAAGGAGACGCCGAGAAAAACCATGGTGCCACAACTGGTTCATACGCTTCAAGCGCAGGTCCGTCCACGACTACCACAACTACAGCTTCATCCAACATGTATTATAGAGGCACTACTGGCGGTGGCGGCGGGGGCTCCAGTCGGTCGAGCGGAGATCGTTGTCGTGAGCCCGATCGCAAGCTCAATGCGTGTCTAGAAGCGAATCCATTCGACCTCCAGGCGTGTCAAATGTACGTCGACGCCCTGGCGGCGTGCCGTCGGAGCTACCCTCGTTAACTCGGACAGAGACAAACGATACATGGACGAAATTATAATCAAGAATGTATGAATAAGCAGAGATTTGTGGCAGTGTACTTCCTTGTCTGCTTCAACGTTGAAGTGGCTTGAAGTCCTAGCGCTCCGTTCATCGACTTTGAAAGTGGTGTCAGAGTGACGGTCGAGTAGCGTGGAGCTACAGTCTCGAATTGGCAGCTG
>JAADVL010000612.1:0-19752 GCA_023334995.1 Pythium sukuiense | reverse complement strand
TCTTCACAACAACTTCAAGACCGTGGCTGTGCACTTGGACTATGGCAACCGCAACGAAAGTGCGACTGAGTGCGACTACGTGAGGCGCTGGTGCGAGCGCTACGACATCATCTTCCACGTGCGGCGCATCGACGAAGTCAAGCGCGCAAGCACCAAGCGTGACGACTACGAGCGCATCTCCCGTGAGATCCGGTACTCGACGTACGCGCAGGTGCTGGAGCAGTACAACGCACCCGGTATGTGCTTTGGCCACCACCGGGGCGACGTCCAGGAGAACGTCATCTCCAACATGATGAAGGGCCTCAGTTTGCTCAACCTCAACGGGATGAGCGAATCCAGTATCGTCAACGGCGTGTGCATCTGGCGGCCGCTGCTCGCCTTCGACAAGGACGTGATCTTCGAGTACGCGCACCGGTACGGCATCCCGTACTTCAAGGACACGACGCCACTGTGGAGCACGCGTGGTAAGCTACGCAACCACCTCGTGCCGCTGCTGAGGGACATGTACGGCGATGGCTTCCTGAACAACCTGTCGAACCTCGGCGCCGAGTCGACTCAGTGTGGAGAGCTCATCGACCAAAATATTCTCGCGCCGATCCTGAGCGGCGTGAGCTGTAGCGACGCCGCCGTATGGATTGACTGCACGCCGCTGTTCACGCAGCCATTCTTCGTGTGGAAGGAAGTGCTGCGCACGATCTGCCACTCGTACATGGGCAACTCGATGGTGCGTGAGAAACCGATTCATGAGCTGATCATGAAGCTCGCTCGCCACAAAGGAGAGGAGACCGGCGACCAGTGGATCACGCTCAAGAAGGGCAACCGCTCGTTTCTCACGGCGCAGCGTGTGCTGATCATCTTCCGCGACCAGTTCTTCCCCAAGAAGCTGAGTTTCGAGCCTGAAACACATATCCAAGTCGGCAAATCGTATGAGTTTGGTCCATGGACAGTCACAACGACACTGGTGGAAGGAGATGTTGAGGCAGATGCGTTGGTGCAGAAGTGGAAGGCTGGAGAGGTGATCACATTGTGGGAGCTGGTGGAGACCTCGCGCCTCCAGTACGCGCTGCCTCTGGGCGAGAGCCTCGTGCTGAGCTCAGAAGAACGCCTTCCATCGCTTCGTATGAAGGAGAAGGTTGTGACGGACCACGTACCGCTAGTCACCACGCGGGGCATCGTGGAAAACGGCAAGTTCGTGCACGTGACGCTGACGTACATCAATGGTCCTGGAATCCACTGAATTAACGGGAGCATCATCTGATCCCGCTGAGATCTGAGTTGAGTCCTTTTGTAAAATTCAGGAATCCAAGATCGGTTTTGATGGCGTCGCGTCCCTAATTTGAGTTTTTCCGATGCGGGACTTTCGGGACTTTCGTACAATTGGTTGGTGGGGTTCCTCTTCCGACCCACCCGCCCGCCGACAAAACGCCAACAAAATTGCCTCCAACCCCTGGAAGCGACGACACTAGTCGCCTCCTCCGCACTCTCTCGCATCTCTTCACATACAGCAGCTATGTCCGGACTCACGCCTGATGCCTCGCGCCTGTACCGCGTCCGTAAGACCGTCGTGAAGATGCTCCACAACCGGTGCGTCGTTAGTTGTCGTGTGATCATTCCTCCGACAAACATCCTTGGTGCTAATCGTTGGCGATTCATGATGCAGTGGCTACATCGTGAGCGAGAACGAGCTGGTGATGACGCCTGAGTCCTTCCAGGGCCAGTTCGGCGACAACCCGACGCGCGAGATGATGACCATCCTTGTGGAGAAGATCGACGATCCGAGCGACAACCTCTTCGTCTTCTTCCCAGAGGACACCAAGGTCGGCGTAAAGCCCATTCGCAAGTATGTTGGCGTTGGATCGTTGGTGTTTTGTTGGCGTTGGCGTTTGGTGAAAACGCCAACAATGCTAAGCACTGACTGAGAAAGGCATGCGGGATGCTAAACTAATGTGATCTGTTTGAATGAACAGCTACTGTAATCGCATGAAGGACGAGAACGTGACCAAGGCGATCCTGGTGGTGCAGGAGGGCATCACGCCGTTCGCGCGCCAGGCGCTGACGGAGATGGCGCCGCGCTACAAGCTCGAGCACTTCAAGGAGACGGAGCTGCTCGTGGACATCACGGAGCACACGCTGGTGCCCGTGCACCGCGTGCTCAACCGCGACGAAAAGGCGGCGCTGCTCAAGCGCTACCGCATCAAGGACTCGCAGCTGCCGCGCATGCAGCTGTCGGACCCCATCGCGCGCTACTACGGCATGCCGCGCGGCACGGTCGTCAAGATCATCCGACCGAGTGAGACCGCCGGCCGCTACGTCACCTACCGCGCCGTCATGTAGACTTGCATCTCCCTAATACAAACCCTCCCTAATCCATTGCTGAAAACGATCTTGATTAACGCCAACCATGCTGTGTCTGTCTAGTCGCTGTCAAAGTCGTCCTCGTAGGCGTCGGCCTTGGCTTGGGACGCTGGCTTGCTCTTGGCAGCCGAGACCGCGCGAATGAACCGACTGGGAACACGCGTCTCGGAGTCGCCGTCATCGTACGCTACGTCACACGCGCTGTCGCTGTGCACGAGCGTGATGCGGCCACCGTAGTACGCCGCCTGGCCCTGGAAGCGAGCCTCCACGCGGTCGCCCTTGCTGAACTCGGGCTCGAACGCGTCGCCACCGTCCTCGTCTTCGTCATACTTGCCGTCGTCTTCTTCCTCCTCCTCCCGTCGCTTCTCTCTTCGCAGTCTCGACGCGTCTGCCGCCTTCTTCGTTGACATGACATCCTCGTCCTCGTCAACTTCCTCGTCGCCGCCTGTGTTGTCGTCCGGCGCCAGTAACTCCCACGCCAGCTCCTTCATCACGCGTGTAGTCCCCTGACCCTTCACTCGCACGTCGTACATTCCGTTGGTACGACACAACTCCACGCTGCCTCGCAGGTATTCGTGCTTACGTTTGACTGTCACGCGCTGGCCTTCACTGTAGACAACGGGCTTCCCCGCGAGCACGATCTGTCCGAAGGGCACACGCTGCAGCAGCTCCTGCTCTCCGTGCTCGTTCGCCACCACGTCATACGAGCCGTCCGTGCGGCAGCGCAGGATCGTTCCTTTGCGAAAAGCCGTCTTGGTGCCCTTGTGAGCCACTCGCACACAGGCTCCGACAACCAGCGCCTTCCGCTTCAGCTTGTCGGTGGCTCGCTGGCTCCTGTCCTGAGACTCTGTCACACGTCCCAAGTGACTCAACTCCACGTTCTTCGCTCGCTCTCCGCTATCGAAATGCACATCCGCCACGAAGTAGTCGCGATACAGACGCACAAGCGTACCTGTGCCTTGGGAGCGGCTTGAAACGCGGTCTCCGACCTCAAAACCGCGGAAAAACGGCGTTTGTGAGCGGCCTCGACGTGTCGGACTACGGTGGGAACTGTCAGTGCTGCTGGCTGTGCTCGTGCTGCTCGAATCGCGACGGCGTTGGCTGTGGCTGCGACTGACTCGACGGCTGCGGCTTCTTCCTCTCCTTGAGGACGAAGAAGAAGCAGAAGAGGAAGACCGACGGCGTTGGCTCCGTGAGCGTCTCAGCTCCACAGTGCGTCTCCTGTCTCGCCTCGGGGTGTCCTCTTCCTCGTCGCTATCCTCCTTCCCTCCGTCGTCGTCGTCACTCCGTCGTCTTCCTCGCTGCTGCTTGTGTTTCGAGCGCAAGTACTCGTCGTAGTCGCGACGATTCGCGTGCTTTTGGCCCGGCTTCACGACGGTGTTGGCCTTGACAGTCGCCACTTTCTCACCGAGTCGTCCCGACGCCGCGCGACCAATCGCGTCCCACAGCTCGCGCTGCTTCCTCTCCTTCTCGGCCGCCTTCAGGCCTCTCGGCACCGCTTGGAACACCTTGAGCCGCTTGAAAATGCGTGCAAACTCGCGTTTCGTCAGACTGCGACGCAGTCCGAAGCCCTCGCGGTCCAGATACCGCAGCAGCTGATCCCGCGAGCACACGATGCCCAACTCCATCAGCGCCTGCGCTGCCTCGACCGCGTTGAGCCGCAGCTCCTCGTCTTCCTCGTCTTCGTCGCTTTGCTGTTTGCTGTCGTCATCGTCATCATCGTCACGCCTGTGTCGCGTGTCGTGGCTTGTAGCCTTCCGCTTCGTTGCGATGGCAAACCGTCGAAACGCTGTGACTGCTTCGTCCTCTTCATGTCCCTCGTCGTCCTCGTCCTCTTCCCCGCCCTTACTCTCTTCTCCACTGTTTCGTGAGCGTCTTGTCGTCGGCGTGTGGCTGCGTCGGCGTTTCTCGCCCAGTGAACGCTCCTCCTCTTCGTAATCCGCTGCGTCGCCTCCTGGATGGCGACACAGTCGCACGTGGCCGCTCTGCTGCAAGTGAACAATGCGGCTTCGGTGGCACAGCGCGTCGTTCTGAAGCGCCTGCTGCATCTTCCTCAGCTGTGCCACGCGCAACTGCAGCGCATTGCTGTACATCACACACGCCAGCGCGAACTCTGCGAACGTCAGCGTCTTCTTCTCAGCGTCGACTTCGTCCAGCCACGGGCGTCTGTGACACCATGTCTTGATATCTGCCGTCGCCAAGTGAGGAAACAGTCTGGGCAGCGCTCTCTCCAGCGCCGGAATCGACCGCCATTGGCCCTTGCCTTCGCTGTCAAACACCGTGCGCAGCGTCGTCAGATCGAGCTTTGTGAGCTGCGCGTACCTCAAAAAGAACTCGGCAAACGAGAGGCGGCCGTCGCCGTTGCCGTCCACGGCTTGGAACCACTCCTTGGCTCGAGTCTGGCAGTTATCGCGGCCCAGTGACTGCAGCAGGCTGACGAGCTCGTTCTCGTCGATGGAGCCGCTCTTGTTGGTGTCTGCACGGTCGAAAGTCGCACGGAGAGAGGCCAAGTCGACTCCCGAGGGCACGCCGTTGGCATTCCCAGTAGAAGCGTCTCGGACTTCGCCCGCTGGAAGCTGTGCGAGTTGCGAAAACGCCTTCACAAAGACAGAAAACGAGACCTTGTTGCTGCCAGTACCACCGGCACTTGCAATCGACTGGAGAAGCTGGTCCGTGGCAACCGTGCTTGACGCCGATGTGCCGTCGTCCTTGATGTCCAGATCCAGCTCTCGTAGTGCGCTTTTGAGCTCCGCAAAGTCCAAGAACCCGTCCTTGTTCTGGTCGAGTCGGTCGAACGTGGCCTTCAGCTGAGCCACGACGTCCATGCGGTCGCGATCGAGCACAGCCAGATAGTCTTCAAGCTGCCCAAAGTCGATGCCGTGCTCTAACAGCTCTCGGTCTTTCAGCCGATCGATGTGCGTGAGTACACGGCGCCGATGGAGCGGCTGTACGATACCTAACAGAAGCTGCAGGTCGCTGTCTTGGAGATGCCACAGCGTCGCGCCATCCACACGCTTGTCGATGACAACGCCAGTGTACTGAGGCAGCTCCACGACCTCGCTGAGCCACGCAGCGACGTGTTCACACGACCAGTCGCGAACATCTATCGGTCGGTTGTTGTTGGTGGAGTTGCTGGTGGGCGTTCGCTTCGCATCGCGTGGCTGGTCGTGAGCTGCTGCTTGCACGGCCATCGCTGTGGAATCCGAGTGTCGAGCGTGTGGGAACAGCTCAAACGACCGCGTTTCCTGCGAATCGTTCTCCGCGTTAAGCAGAAACACGGGGAAGTCGCCAAACTCGGCGAGAAACTCGCGACACGAGCCGCAGGGCATGGGCAGCAGGCCCTTCTGGTCGCTGCAAATCACCATCGCCTCCACGACTTCGATCTGTTGGAGGCTCGAACTCTGCTGCTGGCGCTCTAGCAGCTTCAGTAGCGTCGCACGCTCTGCACACACGTCAAACTTGGCGTCTTGCGCGCTTTCGAGCCGTCCAGATGCGTAAATGCGGTTGCCCGACGTCAGTACGGCCGCGCCAATCGCCAGGGACGAGTGCTTGCAACACGACCGCTTAGAGTCGACTGCCGCGTCGATCAGCGTCTCCAACTTGGGTCTTCCGGACGGCCCGTAAGTCGCCTGGAGGCCTGAAAAGTGTTTACGATAGATTCTGCGCCGTGTCTCCAGCAGCTCCCTGCGTGTCGCCTCCGTCAGGGAGCCCTTGGACGGAGACTCCTGGTCTCCGGCTTCCTTGGTATGCAGCTTGGTTGGCTCAGCCGTACGCAAGCCGTACACAGCCATCAGCGCCTGGGTCTTGACCTGCACGAGTGTCTCCACTGGCTGCTTCGTGGCTGTGTGTACGTGGCGATGGCGTCCAGGTGATTCGGCTCCGTCGGATCTGCTCGCTTTGTGAGTGGCGCTGCTGCTCTTCCCGTTGGGCGTTTTCGCTCGCGCTTTCGAGAGCGATCGCTGCGCACGCACGAGCTGCAGCACGCGGTGCGCATCGTCCTCCACCTGCAGCGAGCGCATCGCTACTGTCGTCGCCGTTTGATCAAAAATGAGCTCGTTGGGGAGGTCAATCAGCCGAGTGTAGCCATGTCCTCGCTCCGTCTCATGTCGCAGGCCAGAAATAGCATCCATTCATCGTACTGTCAACCATATCTCTTAGAAGACACTGCGTGTGACCATTGGATTCACTTTAGTGACATCTCCTGGGAGCATTTTCACAACCAGAAACGAATATGATGGCGACAGCGGCTTCTTCGCGCGCGTCGGACGGCGTCTCCAGCGGCGACGACGCCATGACAGCCATCCAGAAGTACGGCACCTTCGTGGAAGACGTGCTCAAGCCGCAGCTGCAGGCCAGTCTGGTGCAGCGCGACGCCATCGGCGCCGAGATCCGCGAGTACGAGGAGCTCCAGAGCTTCCTGAATGAACAGCTTTCCAGCTCGAAACGCGAGCCTCTGACGACGCTCATGGACCTGGGCCATCGCTTCCACGTGCGCGCCAAGATCCCCGACACGCGCATGATCACTGTGGATGTCGGACTCAACTTCCACGCCGAGATGACGCTGCAGGAGGCCGACGCCTTCGTGAAGAAGCACCTGCTCCACCTCAGCGAGTGCGTGCTGCTTGCTGTCCATCGGACTGGCTCAACGGCTTGGCTTATTGGCTGATAGTGGATCCATTGACTGACGGAATGTATGACTGTAGGAAGCGGCGACGATGGCAGGAGAAGGCGCGCGAGGTCTCGGCCCACGTGAACGTGGTGCTCGACGCCATCACTAAGCTCGCGGCGCTGCAGCAGTCTCTGCGGTAGTGTGACTACTGTAGTCACGGAGAGAGAGAGCTCTTCAGACGATGAGGTCGGACGCCTATGGCTAAATATACTCGGACATGTTTGTCTGCATGTCTCTATGGAGGTGGTGACACTCTTACAGCTCGGACGGCAGTAGACATGGCTACGCAGCGCAAGCCGATGGCGCTGTCGCCCGCGCAGACGGCGCGTCTGACGCCGCTGTCGACCGCCAGCTCACGCGGCAAGACGCCGCTGCCTGTGTCCAGCAAGAGCGCGTCGGTCCAGTTCCTCAAGTCGCCTGGGGCGTCCCACAACAGCAACGCCCTCGCGGCTCTCGCGACGCCTGTGCGGCGTCAACGGCCAGCCACCGCCGTGGCCACGACGTCTCTGTCGTGTGCTGCTGGCTCACACATGGCGTCGTCGTCGTCTTCGTCCTCCGCTTTGATCCACGCACTGATGGCATCGCATCCCAACGAAACGCGGGACGAAGCGGACGCTGGGAGTCCCAACCAGAGCCACGCTCACACCCAGCAGCGGCGTCGACAGCAGCTTCGTTCCTGTACAGACCACAACGACGACCCGGCCATCCAGGTGCTCGCGCGCCACACGCAGCGCTGTGCTGGATGCGGCGCGTACGCCGAGATGTGCAATGCGTGTCTGTCGCAACTGCGGCGTCAGGACGGTGCCGCGTACAAGCGCCACATCATCCGCTCGGTCGAGATCCTGTTTGAGCGAGCCACGGCGCGGGCCTTCACCAAGATGGGCCACGTGATCCTGCAGTGGATCTTCGGCACATGGAAGCGCGAGACGCGACAGCAAAGGCGGCGCCACGCTCTCGCCGTCCACGTGATGGCGACGCGACGCCTGCAGCGACTGTGGCGTGCGTGGCACCAGTTCATCCACCAGCGCCGGACGCTAGGCGCGATGTTGTATGCTGAAGAGCAGCACCAGGCCACGCGAGCAAAGAGCCACGAGATCGCGCAGCTCCACGGCGACGTGTTCGAGCTCAACGCCGACAAGCGGCTCGAGCACACGCTGCAGGAGCAAGCGATGGAGCAACTGCAGCAGCAGCTAGAGGCACAGCAACGCAGCCTCAACAACAAGACACAGGAGCTGCTGGCTGTGCGGAGAGAGCTCCACGACGCTCGCGAACGCATCGCGCTGCTGGAGAAGCAGGCCATCGACCCGAAAGAGCTCGCGCGGATCCGCACAGAGAACGCCGACGCCAAGAAGATGGTCTTCCAGCTCGCAGGCTCCGTGCTGCAGGGCATGGAGACCGACTTCGACGTGCTCTCGACCAGCGAAGGCCGCCAGAACCTCAACGGCGTGCTGTCCAAGGACGTCGTGCAGCAGCTTGACAAGTCCGAACACGCCGGCTTCTTCAATCCGCTCGTGGAGCTCCAGGCGCCGCCTGCCAACGCTAGTGACGCTGAAAAGACCCAACTGCTCATGTCATTCGACGCGCCAGTTGACCGTGCAGACCGCATTTTGATCCAGTGGGTGAACGCGCTACTCCAGAAGCAAACTGCCGAGTGGGTCAGCGCGTCCAAGGTCGTCAACTTCAACGCCAGCTTCAGCGACGGCCGGGCGTTCACCGTCCTCACCAAGGTGCTCCATGCAGCCATGTGCAAGTTCCGGCCCAAGCGGCCGCCGGGCTTTGGCGGCAGCAGTGGGGGCCCAGGAGGAGCTCCTGCCAACACGGGACTGGCTAAGCTCGAGGCCTCGTCGGTGATGCGTGAGAATGGCGAAGACCTCACGGAGATCGCGATGGAACGGTACGTGGACCACGTGAAGCGGGAGGATGCGCCCGAGAAGCGACTCGAGCTGATGATCGGCACGATCGGCCAGGCGCTGTGGATGCCCAAGGGCCTGCTGCGGTCGCAGGACATTGTAGCTGGTGACTCGGAGATTAACTTCGCGACGCTCACGTATCTGTTCTGCACGAGCTCGCCGAGCTTGGAGGACGCCCACTACGCGCTGTGTAACGACCTCAAAGGCCAGCTCTCGAGTGTCAAGGCCAAGTGGCGAGAGCTCCGAGAGAGCATGTTGGGAGGGCTCACGGTCTCCGCTACGGGGACAGCACCAGGCGGAACGATGCTGGCCACGGCGACAGAACGCACGAGTGGAGGCCCGAGTCAAGTCGTGTCAGTGAGTGAGGAGATGGCAGCGGCTCTCAGTGCCAAGCTCAAGCTCGCGTTGGCCCAGACCCTCGAGCTCAAGAAGAAGCTGGATAGTGAGAACGCCAAGGCACGAGAAGGCCACTTGCTGTGGTGGAAGAGTGCGCGCATCGTGCTGCGCAAGTGCTTCCTGTCGTACGCTCGCCTGGCGCGCGGAAAGGCAGGCGTGTTGTCGAAAATGGAGGCCGCGCAGGACGAAAACGACGCGTTCAGCAAGCTGCCGAGCAAGTCGCGGCTGCTGGATCTCGAGCTGGCGTTTGAAGACTTTACGTGGGAGTGCAAGCTCATGCAGAGCTACTTAGGCACCGTGTTCTGCGACCTTGCGCGCATCTACCGCGGCTACGCGACGCGAGGCGGCGACGCGAGCAACCAGTTCATCACGGTCGGCGACTTCCTCGAGCTCCTCACCGAGTGTCGCGTGCTCGACGGCGCACTCATCACAGCCCAAGATATCATGAGCATCGTCCGCAAGCTCGATCCGAAACTGGTGCGTGCCCAGCCAGCTTCTTGGTGTGCTTGCAGGGAGGTCCTAACGCGTTTTGGGTGCGGATGCAGGCAGCGGGTGCGGTGAGCAACTCGCGGAGTCTCTCGCCCAGTGAATACCTGGAAGGCCTCGTCCGCACGGCCAGACGCAAGTACGCCGGAGAGTGAGTTCGCGATCTTGGTTCCTTGGTCTCCACACCATCCACGGTCTCCAATAACTGACGTGCTGTGTTCTTGTGGGTTCTCTTCAGGCACCATCGCGTGACGATCTCCGAGGCGTTCTGTCTTCTCGTCGACAACTTCATCCTGCCTTTCGCGTTCCGCGCCGACGCCGACGTGTTCCGCAAGCAGATCGAAGACCCCAAGATCCGACGGCTTCTGATCAAGTTCGCGGACGAGCTGCGCGAGTTGTACTCGTCGTACGCCGTCGAAGACTCGCGTCGCAAGTCCCGCAAGCGCCCGCGCATGACCGCGTACACATTTAGCCAGTGTCTGCTGGATCGAAACATACAGGACGTGTCGTTCAACAGCGAGAAAGTGCAGTCGGTCGTCCAGCGAGTCGCGCGCACCGCCAAGAAAGAAGCGGCGACGGAGAACGTGGCGACGGGAGCTGGAGCCGGAGCTGGAGCTGGAGCTGGCGGTGCCGCTGCGGTGCTGCAGGTGGTCGAAGAGGACGAGCTCACGTTTGAAGAGTTCGAAGAAGCAATGATCGTATCGGCTTGCTACAAGTTCCCAGATCCGTACACGTCGCTGGAGAGCCGCCTGGAAAAGTTCCTTACCTTCTACGTGCGTGGAAACGGCGCCAACATGGGGAAAGCGTAAGCAGAGAGATGCAGTAGCTACAAGAGAATCAAAAATGTACTATGGGGGGTTTGAGTCCGTGGTGCGACACCTGCCACACACACGCCATGCTACAGATCAGTCACAGGACGCCAGCGCTTCCGCTTACCCTACTGCGGCGCCTTGTCTTCCTCTTCCTTCGGCGCGGCGTCGGCTGACGAAGCAGCGTCAACACTCGCCGCGAGCGACGGCCGCCAGCCACTCGGGAAGCCCTTGGTGCCGTCTGGGCCCTTGGCCATGCGCGACTTGGCAATAGCGCTAGCGCCAACCTGGCGCATGGCCTGCAGCAACGTCGAGTTCACGGTACGCGACTCGGGTCGCGCTGCCTTGGCTGTGCTCTGCTTAGCGGCGCCGCTCGACACTAAACACAGGACGCTGGTCGCGATGAACACGCTCGTGGTCTCTGGGCCGATCGCTGGCTCCGCAGTCTCCGCTTCCGCGACGGTCTCTTCGGCCTTGGTCTCACCTTCGACAGCAGCAGCCGCCTCCGTCTCGCCGGTCGCGTCCTCCGTCGTCGTCGCCTTCTTCGAGTTCTTCTTGGCCGCCTTCTTGTTCTGAACTGGTCGCTTCACCAGCGCAAACTCGACGCGGTCGCCCTCACCGAGAATGTCACCACGCAGCACGTTACGCATCGTGAAGCCCACGAGTTCCTCCTCCTGCGTGTCGTCGCCGTCGATCGTCTCCACACGGATCACGCCGCCAGTTGCGTCGGCATTCACTGACTCCACGACGCCCTGCTTGGCGTGGGACTTGACCAGGCGCACGCGCGTCGCACGCAGGCCCTTGGCGGTGGTCTGGGACACAAACTCGACCTCGTCACCGTCGCGCAGCACCACGCTCGGGTCCGTGACGTCACTGATGAAGTACGTGTACGACGACGCGCTCTGCTTGGCCGGCAGCTTGGCCTGCTTCTTGGTCTTCTTCGCGGGCGTCTGCGTCTCTTCTGTCTTGGACTGGTCCTCTTCCTCCTTCTCCTCGTCTTGCTCTTCTTCTTCCTCCTGATCCTCCTCCTCCTCGTCCTCATCTTCCTGCGTCTCAGCCGTATCCTCCTCTTCCTGGGCCGCGCTCACGACCGTCAAGCGGATGCGTCCGACCGAACTCGTCGGCTTGTTCTTGTCATTCTGCTTGCCGAATCGTGCATTCGTCTTGCGGAAGCGCTGCAGCAGACTCGGGCGCTGCACAACGCCCTTCGTGAGCACGACCTCCACCTTCTTGACCGTTCCCGCAGGTACGATGGCGATCTCGACAGCACGCGTCTTCTTCTTCTTCTCGTCAAAACTGATACGGTACTGCACCTCCATGCCTTCCTTCAGGTCGGCGGTGGTGACCTTTTCCTTCTCCTTCTCCTCGTCCGAGCCGCCACCAACGATGTCCTTCACGCGGAAGTAGAGCTTCTCGGCGCCCGTCAGCGCCTGATCCGCCGGTGTGATGAATCCGAAGCCGCCGTCTGCCTTGATCGACGCGATGAAACCTTCGCCCTTCGGCAGCTCCTTCTCGGCCTTGGCTTTCGACTTCGGTGCAGCCGCCGCGACGAGCACGAGACTCTTGGCGAGTAGCTGCTTCGAGCGCTTGACCAGCACAAGGTTCAGCTTGACGCGGTCGCCCACATGCGGATTATGGCGCACGTCCACGAGATCATCAGGCTGGAACTCCAGGTCCACCGGAGGGATGGCGTCCGCAACAGGCAGCTTGTCCTTGTTCACACGAGTGTCGCCACGCACCGCGAGGCGGCGGTTCGCGCCGTCGCCGGTGCTTTCGTGTGTGAGACTGAGCCAATCGCAGTACGCATGCAGCGCCGCACGCTCGCCCTTGGACAACGTGCTCGGGAACTCGACCTTGAGCTGTTCCGCCTGCGTCTCCTCCGTCTTCTCCTCCGCCTTGGCCTCTTCAGCACCCACGAACACGGCGTCGATTTGCTGCTTGAGCTCAGGGAAGAAGTCAACGAGGTGCTTGCCTTCGCTCAGCGTCACACGCACGCGTCCGCTCTGCAGCTTCTGGAACTGGTTCGGCTTGTTGCTGCCGTTCTTGTTGTTCAGTGGCTGCTTCTGGCTGGCCTGCGGTCGCGACGGCAGCGCCGTGATCTCGCCTTCCAGCTCAGCGGCCAGCAGCGACTCCCACTGCACAGTTCCCGGTTTGAGCAGCTCCACACGCAGCGCACGTACGTTTTCCTTGCTGTCCTTGGTCTTCTCACGCGCCGCATCGTTGCCGCTCACGTCAAAAGCCACCTCCGTGCCCGAGCGGAAGTCGTTCTGCACGCTCATGACGTCGCTAAAGCGGAAGAATGCGTCCGACGTGCGGTCCGCACACTTGATGAAGCCAAAGTCGTCCTTGATGGTCGTGATCACGCCCGTCTCGCGGTTCTTCGGGTTGAATTCCACGACACGCACGTTGGAAGCCTTCGCACGACGGCTGCGCTTGTCCATGACGTGGTCAAACAAAATGCGGTCGCCCACGGCAGGCACGTAGCTCACGTCCTGCGCGTCTGAGAGTCGGAAGGACACGCCACCAGCCTTCTTCTTGAGCTTCTTGCCTCCCGCGTTCTGCTGCGGCTCTTCGTTCTCCTCCTTCGTCTGCACGATGTCCGTTGGGTTCGCTGGCGTGATGATACCAAACACCTCTGGGCTATTGCGGGGCTCCTTGGGCGTCTTGGTCACCACACCTTCCACGTCCGTCTTGAGCACGTCTTCAAACGAAACGGAGCCGACTGGCAGCTTCACCACACGCAGCGCGGTCAGGCGGTGGTTCGACGCGGACGAGCGCTCGTCGGCACCGCCGTCCTTGTCCTCGTACACGTAGAATGAGACCTCGTCACCGTCGCGCAGCTGCAGCTTGCCCTTGGGCTTGGCGTTGTCGCCCTCGATCGACTCGCGGATCTCGTGGAACGGGAAGAACACGTCTTCGGTGCGGTCGCAGCAGCGAATGAAGCCGCCTCCAGCCTTGGCGCGTGCCACGACGCCCAGCTCACGCGTGAGCGTCTTCAACTTGGCCTCCATCTCCTTCTCCAGCTGCGCCTTGGCCGACAGCGTGACGACAAGCTCCACAGCACGCTTGGCGCCTGTCTTGCGATGTGTCGCGATACGGAAGCGCACGTGGTCGCCAAAGTGTGGCACGGGCGCCTTGTGCTTCTTCTTCTTCTGTCCCTCGCCGTCTTCAGTTTCGTCAGCTGCAGCCACAACACCGACTGCGTTAACGCTATCTGCCGTATACCGGATAAACTGGCGGCGCTTGGCAGCCACAGGCTTCGAGGCCTCCGCCTCAGCATCCTTCTCGGCCTCACCCTCGGCAGCGATCTCCGTCTGCTCAGAGGCTCCAGCGTCTTCTGCCGCCTCTGCTTCCTGCGTCTCCTCCGTCTTCTTGACCTCAATCAGACCGAGAGGCTCTTCGTGGCGCGAGTTGCTGTGGTGGAACGACGACTGGGACGGCGCGCGTGGGATTCCCTTGGTCACGATGCCCTCGACGGTCTCCTCGGCCACGTCCTCCCACACGATCGAGCCCTTGGGCAGCTTCGTGAGGTGCACGGCGATGTCCTTCTCCGAGCGCTGGTTGTACTTGACCTGGAACTCGACCTCGTCCTGCAGCTCCACGTCGACGGGCGCCTCTGAGATGTGGAAGAACAGATCTCCCTCGCGCTCCACGCCACTCACAAAACCGAAATTCTCGCGGATCGACACCACGACGCCGCGCTCCGTGACTGTCGGCGCCGGCGCCGGCACACGCTCGCCACGCACGAAGTCGCGTCCACTGCCGCGGTCTCCGTAGTCGCGTCCTCCTCCTCGATCTCCTCCGTAGCCTCCCCGGTCTCCTCCGTACCCGCCTCGATCTCCTCCGTACCCTCCTCGATCTCCTCCGTAGTCGCGGCCTCCTCCACGATCGCCTCCGTAACCCCCTCGGTCACCTCCGTAACCCCCTCGGTCTCCTCCGTACCCGCCTCGAGCACCACCAGCATCACGCTTCCATCGCGAGACCTGCTCCTGCGGCGGCGGCGCGTGCTCCTCGTCCTTTTGCTGCTGGCGGAACTTCTCCCAGCGGTTCGCCACAGGCGCTTGGTGCTCTCTCGGCTGCTCTCTGGGCTCGCGCGCTTCGCGTGGCGCCTGCGCCTGCGTCTGTCGCGGCTCTCGTGGCTCTCGTGAGTCCCTTGGCGCCTGCTGGGGCCCTCCAGCGCGACGCGCGTCGCCCGACTGCTGTCTCTGCGGCGTCGCAGGCTGTCTCTGGCTCGCACTGGCGCTCTTTCCCTGGGCCTTGGCGGCGGCAGCGGCGGCCGCGGCCTCGGCGGGCGTCGGCGCCAGGTCCTCGTCGTCGTCTGCGGCCCAGTCGCCTGGCTGTGCGGGGCGGAACATGCTCGTGGGACGGAGACGCGCGGAGCTTCTCGTGGTGATGGATTCCCTCGACGTCGTGGGATGTGAGTGGGGAGATCCATCCACCCACATCTGGGCTCGTGTGGACCACATGGGTTCACTTCCACGTACCATCTACGTGGTACATGGCACCCTGGGCCATGCACCATCATTCCTAGCGAAGTGACCACCACTCCACCAGGGAGCTCTTCGCTTGGCCATGATGCCACAGTTGCATTTCGGCGGAATCCTCGTCGACGGAAGACCACGGCCACTCGCCTCCCTGCTTCCTGCCTCCCTCCATATCATGGCGCGGCGTCTTCTCCAGACGGCGCTGTTCCTGGCGACGGCGCTCGCCGGCTCGACTCTCCAAGCCGCCTCGGCCGAGATGCTCCACGTGCCTCTGCGTCCGCAGCCTCGCTCTCGCGCGACGACGGATCTCCTGCGCACGCACCGTAACGCCAACGCGACTCACGCTGATGCCGTGGATCTGAGCAAGGTGACGCAGTGGAATGCGCTGCGCCTCGCCACGGGCAAGAGCGCGCTGCCCATCCACGACGACGAGCCCGAATCTGCGCGCGTCGCTGGTATTCCGCTCGAGAATTTCATGGAATTCCAGTTCTTCGGCCCCGTGACCATTGGCACGCCGCCGCAGGAAGTGCTCGTGTGCTTCGACACGGGCTCGTCGGATTTGTGGGTCCCAGGCAAGACCTGCGCCGCGTGTGCCGGCACGGACCGCTTCGACCGCTTGGCTTCGTCCACCTACCGTGTCGCGGCCTCGGGTGACGGCAAGTTCGCTGTGCAGTACGGTAGCGGCACCGTCGGTGGTGTGTATGGCACGGATACAGTTTCGCTGGCCGAGTACAACGTCAAGGACACGACGGTGGGTATCGTGAACATCGAAGAGGAGTCCATGGCCAAGATGAAGGCGGACGGTCTCCTTGGCTTGGCATTCTCGGCCCTCGCCACGTATTCGAATCCACCGCTGTTCTTCGAGCTGCTGAAGCAGTACCCAAATTTGGAGCCCGTGTTCGCCTTCTACCTCAGCTACGAGCCCAACACGCCCGGCTCGGCGCTCCACATCGGCGGCTACGACAAAGAGTACATGGCGTCCATCAACGCCCAGTGGCAATACACCAACGTGCTGCAGCAGTACGGACTGTGGACGTTCTGGAACGTGGAGATGCACTCGGTGAAGGTCGGCTCCAATGACGCTGAGATCTGTGACGGCGGCTGCGTGGGCTTCGTGGACTCGGGCACATCGCTACTGGGTATTCCGAGCAACCTGTACCTGGATTTCCTGTTTGAAGTGGCCGAGTACGCGCAGCGCACCAACTGCTACTGCGGCTTCACGCAGTACGGCTTCCAGTGCTACCAGTGCAAGCCGCGCAGCTTCCCTCCGCTGCGCATCGGCTTGGGCAAGAAGCACTTCTACGTGCTGGAAGGCAAAGACTACACGCTGTGCGTTGGCAACACGTGCATCCTGCTGGTCCAACCGAGCGGACAGGATACGTGGGTGCTGGGAGACGTGTTTATGAAAAAGTTCTACTCGCTGTACGATGTCCAGAAGAAGCAGGTTGCCTTCGCATGCTCCAAGGGCTCAAAACTCTGCGGTAATGAGAGTGCTTCGTACAGCACCGGAAGCGGCCCTTCGACCTGGGCGCAGAGCGGCGTGTACTTCGGCCAAGACACGCAGTTTGATATCTACGACACGGACTCGCACTCAGTGCTCGTTCTATTCATCTCGGGGCTCTCACTCCTTGGCGCCGTCTTCATCATCGGCTCGTTTTGGTACTACCCCCAGCTCCACGCCAGTCGATCGCTCACGCTGCTCTTCTCGCTGTCGGTTTGCCAGTTTGCCTACAACTTGCAGGTGTGGATTGCGGGCATCGCGCGCAACGTTGGCGATCCGAACTCGTCGTTCTGTCTGCTGCTCACGTCCATCCAGCAGTTCGCAGGCACTGCGATCCTCGTGTTCAGCGCCTGTCTCGCCATTGAGCTGCTGCGTACCGTGCGTGCCTTCCGCTCGAGCGACGCCGACTACTCGCGCACTTACCACTTGTTGGCGTGGGCGTCTGCTGCCACGGCGTTTGGTATCGCGCTGTCAGCAGAGGTCGTCGGGTTTATCCCCGTAGGCGCCCTCGGTCCGTGCCGCGTGTGCTACGCAGGCGGTCACTCCCCCGAGTGGGCTCAGCTCCTGCTGTTCTACTCTCCTGCCATCTTCACGCTTACGCTCGCTGGTACGGGCGTGCACCTGACGTTGCGCACGCGTGAGGAGCGGTCGTCGCTCGGCTTCCAGAGTGAGACCAGCCGCCGCACGACGCAGCTCCTGTTCTCCTTCAGCGTCGCGACGCTCGTGGCGTACACGCTGCCGACGGTGCTCGGTTTCTTGGCGTCGTTCAAGGTCGCCCACATCTCAGGCTTTTGGATCTTCGCGAGCGAGATCTGTTTCTACTCGCAGGGTCTCGTGAACGGCATCGTGTGGGCCTTCAGCCCGTCGTTCCGCGGGGCGCAGTTCGCAGCGAGCAACAGCAACGCCGCGTACCCACGCGAGGGCGAGCGTCTCGTGCCACGGCCATAGACGCAGCTCGCGTTCTCAGTTCCACCCCTGATGCTGTAGTCCGCTAGTAATTCAGAATATGAACAACTCATTTACTTTAACATGCAGCGCTAATAGCTGATGGACAGAGAGCTACATACTGTGCTCAGTCCGTCTTGAGCGAGCCGATGGCGCCGTAGAACTCCCAGAAGTCGTCGTCCAGCAGCTCGATCTGGTCGGCTTCGTCCACGAGCGAGCCGGCGTGCTGACAGAACAGGTTGTCCTCCACCACGTAGTCGATGTGGTCTCGGTGTCGCACGGGCAAGTGGCCGCAGCCGGGCCGGTGTGGGTCCTGCGGCGCGCACTTTGGCTTGGACTTGACGCACCCGCCGTCGCCGTTCGCGCCGCCAGCGCCACAGTCGCCCGTGAGGCTTTTGACGCTGTCGACACACACGAGATGGTTCTTGACGACGAAGTCTCGGTGGTTGCCGTGCTGGATCGCCAAGTGGCCGCACGATGTGTGAGCCGAGTAGTTGTGCAGGTTGGCAGTGGCGGCGATAGGACACGGAGAGGACGCGGAGCTCCAGTCGCGCGAGCCGTCCGTCGAGTTTTGCTCGGAGGATGGCAACGTGAGCGGAGTGAGACCGAGCGACGACGCCAGTGCCGACGTGAACGACGCTCCCATGGGGTACCCACGCAGTGTTTCTTGGCCGTGCGTGTGGCTATGGACGTGTGTGGGGACGTGGCTGTGGCTGTGGCTCTCGTCATGGCTGGGGACACGGGCATGGGCGTGGGCCGTCGCGAATGCCTCAGCGATGCTCTGCAGGTGGTCCGGACAGCACGCCGTGATGGCTCCTACGGCTGGCGAGGCGGTCGAGCCCAGCGTGCCTAGCAGTGCGTCCCATTCCTCACTGGAGAAGCAGTCCGGCGTCGAGTGCACGTGGTCCTCCGTGCACGTGAGCTCGAAATGGAACTCCTTGCCTGGTCCTTCGGCCATCTCCGTGGGAGAGATGGGCGGCAGCTTCGCAACTGCGTCTTTTCCACTCACTTTCGGTTGCTTCTCGACCTTCACACTATCCTCGCTGTCGCAGCAGTCGCAGTCGTCCTCCTCACTGCTCTGGGCCGAGCTCGTGCCCACCACCAGTCGTCTCTTGAGGTTCACCTTGCACTTCTTCTCGCCGCTCGGGCCTCCCTCCACGTCTTCGTGCATCCGCTGGTGCTTGTGGAGATCAAACCGCCGTGCGAACCGCCGTCCGCATCCCGGGAAGTCGCACTCGAACGGCTTCTTGCCGCTGTGCGTGCGCTCGTGGCTCAGCAGGTCCGAGCGTCTCGCAAACCGCTTGTCGCAGCCGTCAAACTTGCACGCGTACGGCTTCTCGCCCGTGTGCACGCGCTGGTGGACCTCCATGTCGGCCTTGCGCAGGAACGAGCGGCTACACACGTCGCACACGAACTGCTTGTCGCCGCGGTGGATGTTCTGGTGGCGCTTGAGGTTGCCCTTGAGCTGGAACTGGCGGCCGCAGCCCGGGAAGCGACACACGAACACCACGGCCTTGATGGTCTCACCTCCGGCGACGCCGTTGGCTGGACCCTCCAGCTCCACGGGGACGAGGTCGTCGTCTGGGTTCCATTTCGGCGCCACGGAGGCGTCGTGGGTCGTCATAACGGGGAGAGGAGCGGGTGGTAAGTGCTT
The DNA here is from genome assembly GCA_023334995.1 of Pythium sukuiense. Taxonomy (NCBI): domain Eukaryota; phylum Oomycota; class Peronosporomycetes; order Pythiales; family Pythiaceae; genus Pythium; species Pythium sukuiense. The sequence continues at coordinate 543 of JAADVL010000612.1, read as the reverse complement.
CGGAATGGAATGGAGTGGACGGGCGAGTGTCGGTTGGCCGACGGCGGGTCAGCGGCTCGTCACACGCCGACTGGAGCCACGGGTGGGGAGTGGAGTGGGGAATACAGTATGAAGAACGCAGTAGACACACAGAGTCGCCTGTGGACGCCACGCAGGATGAGCCGCGTGCGTGCAGGACGCGTCTTGTCTTGCCGTGAGAGACCGTGACCCAGCCGCCGTCGGATATTATTGGCTATTGCCACTGGATTCGCTAGACGGTAGACGGTGGTAGGAACAGCCTGAGTCCGATTGGTGGCGTGAACAGACTCGATTTTTAGTGTGAGGTATCAAAACAAGGTATTATTGTGGTTTTCACCAGAAATGGCAAAACCTCTCACAAAAGAGCTGTTTTAGAGTCGAATATATCGAGTGGGGTCGCATATAAGAGTTGCACAAGGTCGGTTTTAGGTAGAGGCAAGCTCTCAAATCAGTGGCTGGAGGGCGCTTTAGATCGACGAAAGACTGATGAAATGCACAACTGAAACTGCATTTCGGCCAAATCAG
>JAADVL010000611.1:0-19785 GCA_023334995.1 Pythium sukuiense | reverse complement strand
CCCCCCCCCCCCCCTCATCGAAGAACGCGTACATGTCAGCCTCACAGAAGACACAGTAGGGCTTGCCTTGGTCATTCGTCTCCTGGGATACGATTTTCGCTTTCGTCACTTCGAAGGAAGCCACACGCATAGCGAGAAACTCTACCGCAGCGCGTTGATGGCCCTTCGAGAAGACGTGCTTGCGCCATTTCAGATCGCTCGAGCGCCTGCAGACGCAGCAAAACGGCACTTCGACGGCATCCTCACTCGATGCCATGAATGGAGAAATGGCTCACAGTCGTTCAAAGGACTAGCCCAAATTAGCACTCAGTGAAAAACTAAGCTAATAAAAGGTCCCTCGGTGCTCCCTCTACAAGAACAACGTTGGAACCTCACAAACGAGAGCTCCGCGCCCGCCAAAATGGACAGCTCATCATCGATCACTTTGCCGGAAACCACGGCAGGAGATGCCGCTCTAGAGACCCCGCCACCGCCCGTACCAGCTCCGTCTACAGAGGCAGTACCAGAGGTAGCAAGTGCTGATGCTGCTGCGGTTGAACCCAGCGCCAATCCCAAGGCCAGCGAGAAAGGCAAGGGCAAGCGCGTGACGCTATCGCTTCACCAGAAGGCCATTGTCAAGACCTTTTGCGACCAGGAGATCGAGCGGTGCCAAGTGCGGTCCGAGTTCGTGCCGTCCCACGACACGCTGCGGCAGGAGATCGCGAAGAGGTTCGGCTGGGAGGTCGGCCGCTCGACGCTGTCCAAGATCATGTCGCTGGACTGGGACCAACTGCAGCTCCACAGCCATCCGAACCCGAGCATGCGCCGCAATCGCAAGCCGCTGTTCCCTGCGTTTGAGGCTGATCTGATCAAGGCTCTGCGCACGTATATGCTCAACCACGGAGCGTCGGTAGACCTGAAAGTGCCGGAGGTGCCAGCGTTGGTCGTGCAGGGCTTGATGCTGCCCACTGAACCGAAGACGAGCCCTCCCATCTTGACCGAAGCCATCATCTTGGAAGAAGCGCAGCGACTCAAGCAGCAGCACGGCATCAAAGACGAAGATCTCGTGCTTTCCGTCGGCTGGCTGGCGCGTTTCAAGCACCGCAACGGCATTCGGCTCCGTAAAGCGAGCTCTGTGCAGGGTGAGAGCCTAGGAGCTGGACTGGGAACGTCGTCGATCGACCCACACATGCACCTGCACAAGCGTATGAAGCTGGGTTCGAACGTTAGCGCTTCACGCGGCTTTGATTTTGCTGCTAGCACGACCATTTTGGACGCGGGCAAGGCATACCACGTTGCGTCTCCCTTGGAAGACCTGGCTGGAACCTGTTCGATCAAGACCATGGATGGCGACCAGCAAGATGGAGTCGAGTTTGTGCCACAGGCCCAATTAGATGCCGTCCCCGTTCAGGTGCAACAGTTCACCTGCCCATACTGCCCGATATCTCTCCCATGCGGCATGGAGGGACTCGACGTCGTCGTCGTGGGCTACAACTGCGTGCGAGACGCGTTCGTCGCAGCAGCACTGGTCGGCGAAAAGGGCTCCGTGACGTGCATCGAAACCAACGTCGGCGCGCTCATGATGGGCGAGAGTTTCGTGGAGTCGTACACAACAGTGACGCTAGGCTATGCTGCGAGCAACCTGCATCTGCTCAACGTGCAAACTGGATTGACTCACCCCGACCTCGGCAATAACAAGGACGTGGTCATCGTGAACTGTGCCTTCTGTAGCATGGATCACAAATCCAGAATCCTGCAAATGGCTTTCAGTTGGCTCAAGGAAGGCGGAGAATGTCGACTTTCCCACGTAAGTAGCCCACGTCGACTGCCAATGGCCCAAGCACAACCACGGCTCCAATCTACCAGCGCAAACATCTCTGGAGCGGCGTCCGCAGCGATCTACATCGAGGACTTCCGTCGTCTGTGCCAGTACGTCGGTTTCCTGGACCCGCGCTGCTCCAGTGTTCGGAAATTTGATCCAGTCCCCACAACGCCAGCCCAGAGGCCATCTCTCCAGTCGCTAGACCTCACCGTTAGAGCATGCCGTCTTTTTAAGCTGCGCCTTATCGAAGACCGACCCGAGGACTATGGCGAGCACGCGACGTATCTTGGCGGCCTTGCAGGCACTAACGCCGACGTCTACCGCCTCGACTCCGATTTCTCCTTCGAGCGCAACGTCCGCGTCCCGATCGACTGCAACACGTCACAGATTCTTCGCCTGAGCTGGCTCAAGCGTGCCTTCAGCGTAGAAGGCGATCGGTCGACGCACCGAGGCCGCTTCACGCCGTCTCATACTCTGTAGGCCGAGGATGCCCAAAGTGTAGCCATTTGGACGGACCTCTTCCTAAAATCGAATGATTTTTTAAGCCAATCAGCGATCATTTCGAATAGGATGGAGCTCATTGATTGGCGGAGACAGTGGATCCACCACAACCACCAATCGAAACCGACGACTCCTCACTGATTTCTTCCACACGATGGAACCGTCAGTCTTCAATTTGCTGAGAAGGAGGCAGGCAACACACTCATCCGCAGCCCACAGTCTCACCTGGCTGGCTATATATCCACTGTATCTTCCACGTTGATGGTCCAACCACACCATCCTCGTTTTGATCGGCCGATGCTCTTCTCACTCATCGTGTAGCCTGTTGCTCTCCATACGAGCTGCATGAGGGGAGAGCTGTGCCTAGAGCAAGAACCGGGAGTCGAGGGATCCCTTCGGATTATCCTGAAGAAGGGGTTTTCACGATTCTCTCCATACCCCAACCAAAACAACACTTGCATGTCCTCTGACAGTGCCGCTGCAACTGCAGCTGTAGTACTTCTGTTCGCTCGTGGATGTGGCTGTAGCCGAAAAGCCATTTCCTGTAGCGACGTCCGTACGGCGCGTCTGTCATTAGTACAGTCTGCCATCGAAGTGGCACTGGCAGAAGGACCGAATTTCGACCAACGTGGCGCCCAAACCATTCGATGGGACATGCTGTCGACTGGAGTGATGCACGCAGAGCACCTCATTTGCGGATAGCGTCGTCATGTTGCCATGCCATGCAGCTTCCCCACGGCGCTATCGTCATCTTCGTCACTACAGAGCATACCACTGCGGCCGACATTTTTACCAAGAAGAAACCTGCAAGTTCTGTTGTTGTCGCAAGGCATTTTTTCATTCTTTCACTCTGTGCTTCCAGCAGCAGAACCAGAACAGATTATTTCCCCCAACTAGTTTTCACTTTCTCAAATTTAGAGCTCTACAGTACGTGGAGAGTACAGTACATACGAAGTGCAAGTGACTGTGTTCCGAACTTCGTTCTCTTCCTCTCCGGAAAGCCAGGTACCATGCCGTTCCTTTGTCCCCTTTGCCTGAAAGGACGCAGATGAAACCAAAAACGAATCTCGAGCAAATTGAACATGAGGATTCGATGGGCAATAATGCGTCCCCACATCTTGGCCTTGAAGGAAGGGAGTCACCCGGATTCCGGGCCGGAATGATTAACGCCTTCAAGCCTTGAATCAAGGGTTGAGTAAAATCCCCATCTGCTCCGTCAGAAGCCCTACTCGTCGTAAGTGTGTGGCGAGAATGGTGCTTTGCTGCCATATCAGACACAGCACTGCCACAATTTCCACACGGAGAAGAAATTGATGGTGTGGTCTGTGCGAGGGTTTGTTTGCCATGGTGGCAGGAAATTTTAGAAAAGGCACAAATGCGCGTCAAACGATCCCTGGCAGAATTGATACCTATGGTCGAGAAAAGAGAAAGTGGCAGGTGCAGGTTCCCATCGGATGAATCAAGTGTGGCAGGTACGCACCCACATCCAGTTTGTGTGATTTTGAGTCACACGGAGGAACTCGCGGAGCTTGTCGCTAGCACACTGCGAGCATTCGCATAAAAAGATAGAGGTTTGAGCTGTTGGCTGGAGCCAAACCCGCCGGCAACCAACAATTGTGCGACAGCCCGCCTCCAGACAAGCAGGTCTCGGGTACCAGACGGGGCAGCTTCAAACTCTAGCGTCCAGAGTTTCGAGTCCAAGCGTCCAGGCGTTCGGGCCACACTTGGGTGCCCGCCGATCCAAAATCCCAACGACGCTTCCCCAGTCATTCGCCCATTCGCTTCCGCATCCACTCCCGCCGCTGCGTGCCGTCCGGAAATCCAGTGAACAAATCCTCCACCCACCCAGCCAACTCACACTCGATTGTCTTCCGACGATTCTGCTGGTGTCGATCCCATCCAGCAACTCCCGTCCACATCCCCTGCCATCCACAGACTGAAATCGTCAGCTGGCAGAGACCAACCACACCCATCGTCGGCGACATTGAAGAAGCAAAGGAAACAAACCCACGCTCTTCGTTCTTTGTCCAGAGGCGGAAACCCATTCGAGAAGAATCCATCCACCCCCACAAGCCACACTACGCTACATGCAAGCCACCATGAACCAGGACAGCCCGACGAACGCCGACAGCATCGAGTCCCCATGGACGCGCGACGGCACCTACATCATCGAATGCACGCGCCGCGCGCACGCGTGCTGCCGGTCGTGCGACGCCACCATCGAAGTCGACCGCCTGCGCGTCGGTGTCGTGTACCAGCACAAGAACGGCTACGTATGCATCAACTGGCACCACCTTGAGTGCTATCCGCACGTGAATGCGATTGCGCTCACCAGTCTGGAGGGCTACATGGACCTGGATGCGTCCCACCAGCAGCTCGTGCGCCACCACTGCCAGCTCTCAGCGGAAGAAGTGCAGCCTCTGAGACCAAGCGCATGCTCCGCATGAAGAAGAAGCATTCCGCGATTTTAGATTCAGTCAGTTTGTTAGAGGGACCCTTACGGTAGAAGCAGTATTTATTAAGACGAAGAGAATTCCAGCCGCGACACGATCGCATTTTCAGTCAAGCAGCAGTCACTTGGGCCTCCTCACGAAGTGGCTTCATTGGGTTGGGTGCATGGAGAAGGAGGGATCGCGGCGCCGTTTCCAGCCCTTGCCTTCCGGGCATATTCGGCACCAGGTGGTTCGTATCTGTCATGAACAGACGGAGTTACAAACGAACCCATAGAGTGTCAGAACCCCCTCGTTTAAATGACATGTCACTCTCACGCGGGATGAAACCCGCTTGCGAGAGTGATGGTTTGTCCCGCATGCGTCAAGAGCTTCCCACGAGACGGGAAGAGGAGCACATCGCGAAGGGAAGGAGGCCACGTGACGGACAAGGCGACGAGAGAGAAGCTCAAGCGCTCCTGCATTTTTACGAGCGCATAGCGTCGATCCATCCAAACCTCTGTTTGTGCAGCTCCATCCGCTGTACCCGCTCGTGAAAAGCGCATCCGAATCCATCGCGTGGAGCTTGACTTAGTCCCCCCCAACGACGGCGTGCATCGAAGGCTTTCCACTCGTCACGATGGATGTGGACATGGACAACGGCACCTACCGCACGCGGCTGAGCTCCAGCGGCAGCTTCTCAGCGATCAGCAACAGCAGCAGTGGCTCGCATGAGCAGAAGTTCCTCGTGTACAATGAGGCGCTGCTCCATTCGGCGACGTGTCCGATCAAGAATTGTATGGCGAATGACGGGCGGTGCCACAAGATCAAGGCAAGTATTGACCATTTCGTACGGTGCTACGGACCAAGACGACGAACCTCCCCTATCGAAAGGTTAGATATCGTTGCATCTACTGTCTGCCGTAGTGCTGGTGAACTAACGTGACCTTCTTCGGTGGCTTAGTTGTCCGAACTGCTCGCGAATCTGGGGACTTCTCTGTTACCACGCGAAGCAGTGCCCCACGCCCCATGGCCAGCGCTGTGTTGTCTCCCAGTGCGATTATTTACGCGAGAAGATCGCGCGCAAGCAGCAAGAGGACCGAGCCGAGTTGCTGCGAGCGCAGTCGGTGCTACGAGCGCAGCCGCAGCAGGAAGAATGGCCAGCCGAGCGGCGAATCGCGCAGGTAGAAGCCGACCGCCAGCAAGTTCTCCAGATCATCAGCCAGATCCGTGCGGAGAAGGCTGCGCGCCAGGCCGAGATGGCGCTGTGAGAGCCCCGCTACCCTCCAACACCCACCATATACTGTGACCAGTGAACAGTCCACCTCGTCTTCTATCCTCCGGTGGGTTCGTCGTGCTTGCGATTCTATTATTTTCATTCACGTCGAAGTCGCTTTTCTAAATAATACCGGGATTTCCACACTCTCTCTGCCATATTGTGCTTCAAATTCCCGTTCTCTGTGGCTGTTGGCGCCAAAAATACCGTAATCGCGGCATGTAACGGACCCATCCTGCAACCAACTTGGCGGTTCAATGGGAAGATGCCGCCGGTTTCCTCTGCGCGGCGCCATTTCATCGCCATCCGCATCGCTGCAGCTCCGCAACCGCGACAGGCATCTGCCCACGCTACTAGTACAGCGCCTGGCGTGCTCGGCGACTCCTCAGAATGGCTGTGAGGTTTGCAATCGGCGCGCGCGTCGACGGCCTCTACGACGGCAACGCAGACGACGTGTGGTATCCTGGCGTCGTCCACGCAGCGCATGACGACGCCACGTTCGACGTGCTGTACGACGATGGAGAGGCTGAGTTCCACGTGGTCCCGCAGTTCCTGAGGCCGCACCAGCGCGGCACGATCTGCGTGGGCACGCGCGTGTTCGGGCGGTACGCCAGCGGCGACGAGTGGTATCCTGGCAAGATCCAGGAAGTGCTGGAAGACGGCACGTTCACGGTCGAATACGATGACGGGGAGGTGGAGAGCGGGCTAGCGATTGACCGCATCAGGGAGTCTATGGCGGAGGAGGAGGATGTGGAGGCGACGCCGCAAGAGGAAGAGGAGGTTCAAGCAGAGGAGATGACGGATCAGGAGCCGGAGATCGTCGTGCAGGAGAACGAGCAGGCTCAAGAGGCAAGTGGAGAGCCTGTAGGCCACGAAGAGTCGGCGGCGGTGGTCGAAGAGACCGTCGAGAAGGAGGAGGAGGCTGTAGTAGCTCCACCGAGTCACTCAGTCGCAGCGGAGGAGGCTGGTCCAGAGCCTGTTGCTCCACATGAGGGCGTGATCGATCCTGAGCCTACGGTTGTTCAGGAAAAGCTACAAGAGCTGCTGCCTCGAGAAGCGCCTGCGCGACGGAAGTCCAAATCCAAGTCGCAATCGCCACCCGCAGAGTCAGCGGAAGAGCCAGCCAACGTCATGTTGGATACTGCTCAGTCTGTGGATGAGTACGCCAACATCCTGTCGACTATGGAGCAGCTAGAGAGCTCTTTCGCTGACGCATTGACGACCAAGACGCTGCTGTCGACGCTCGTGAAGCAGATGCGTGCCTTCCCTCAGGCCACTGCGGATCTCGTCCACACAAGATGCGGCGAGGCCTTGCTCATCGACATTCTCAAGCGGCATCACACCCACGCCGTCATCCAGTGCTACGGCTTCGTGCTGCTGCGTCGCTTGTGCTTCTTGTGTGGCAAGAGTACGCACTACTTTCTTCGGAACGGCATCATCGAGCTCGTGACGATTGCGATGCGGAAGTTCGCAGAGGACGCAATCCTCCAGGCCTCTGCCTGTGGAGCCTTAGCAGTGTTCACTCGCGTCCACGCTGGGCTGACAGCGCTGCTGGAGAACCGTGTGTCGCACCTCGTGCTTGCTACCATCATCTTCCACAAGAGATACAGCGTGCACACGCGTCAAGTGCACTACTATGCGTGCGAAGTGCTGCTGGAACTGTGTGAACTGGGCGACAAGACCACGATCGAGGCCCTTTGTGGAGATTCGATGTCGGGCCCAGGACTCAGTGATCTATCGCCAGTCTCGTTATTGCTGTTTCTTCTACGACAAGCGCTTTCGTTTGACGACAAGAAGGCGTGTTGTGCAGTGGGGACGCTGCTGATGTGTTTGGCGTCCTGCCATCGTCACGCTGCCCAAATGGTGCTCGATCTCAACGGACTGAGTGAGCTGTCGACGGTCATGGCCAAGTATCCGATGGAGCCAGGGATCCAGAAGTACGCAGCGAGCGCCTCCAAGGAGATCGCGCTGTGTAGTATGGAGCAGCCATCGCCGACGCAGCGTCGTGTACAAAACGCTGCGCGAGATCTACTTGGAGAGTCTAGCTCGATGGAGGATCTGCAGCAACAGCGGCTCCAGCAGCACAGACAAGGCGCAAAAGTGAAGGCGAAGGGCAAGTCAAGCACTGGGTCAAGCAAGCGCAAGGCACCACAGGGTGTAAGCAACTTGAACGGCTTCCCAACTCCAGGTCATCAGCAGCATCTCGGGGCAGTGGCAGCCAACGGAAGGGATGGGTTGTCCTTTTCCAAGTACACATCGCCAATCGGGAAAGCACCGCATTTACCACCGAACATCCGATCGTTCAACGGCGCTGCTCCGTCGCCGTCGTCACTTCAATACCAGCAAATGCAGCTACAGCAGCAGCAGCAGCAGTGTCGGCCACGCAACCAGGTTGGCAGTCCACTCGTGATCCTCGACGGACTAGGTCATGGCGGCTCTGAAAAGAAGAAGGTTATAAAGGAGGAACGGCATAATTTGCTGTTTGAGACCTACGGTGTCGACGCGAAGACAGCTCTTCATCAACCTCAGGCTGGAGAACACAACGTGCGAACTCAAGGAATCAAGCGAAGGCAACTGAAGACTCACATCGTCGCTGCGACGGGTGGTGACGGCGGAGCGATCTCCTGGGCGTCCCCAGTGAAGGCGGTGGTTCTGAAGGAAGACAAGCCGTTGACAGGCCGCTCGGACAAGCAAGCTACGAAGACCCTGGTAGTCAGCGACACGAGGAAGACACGATCGAGTGGTGGTCATGCTTCGCACAATGATGCCGACTCAGAAGAGCTTTCGCCCGCGACACTACGCCGACAGCAGCTCCAAGCTCGTGAGGCAAAGAAGAGGGAGACGGAGACTGACGAAAAGACGCCCCGATCTACGACGTTCAGATTGAAGCTCGATGGCAGCAACGCCTCTGCTTCAGGAGGAGGTGCAACGGGTATGGTCTCGCCGATTGCCATGACTCCCAGGGGTGGTAACGGAGGTGCGGGCTCGACAAAGCCGACCACGAAGCCCAAGAAGACAGCCAGACAAGGCGTCCCTGTTTCTTCACGGCTGTCTGGAGGTGAGAAGACAGGATCGAATGAGTCTCTCAACTCGTACGCAGCACAGCTCTTCAAGGAGGAGATGCAAGCTCCAGCAGCGTCACCATCGGCTAATGCTGCGGCGATCAAGGCAGCTCAAGAGCGCGAACGGTTAAGTTTTGCGGAGAAGCTTCATAAGATGATCGACAAGGCCAAGTCGTCTCTGGCTCATGGCAGCACTGTGTCGTTGGTGGTAGATTCTCCAGTCAAGGCAGCTGCAAAGAGACCAAACAACGGAAACGCTGCCAGCGTCAACAAGAAGAAGGCTCCGACATCGTCAGTGGTGACATCTCGAGTCGTCCCGGCGTCAACAAAGCCAGTGGCCAGCACTGCAACGCCCAATAACGACAACGTGACGCAGAAGCGGCCTGTGGCAGCATCGGTCAAGCCAGCGCCTCCGAAGAAGACCGTTGTTGTAGCCTCAACTCCAGTTGCCAAGCCTGCTACACCAGCATCGAAACCGATGACACCTGTCCCGCTAAAGGCATCGAAGGCTGAAGGACTGGTTGTGTCGCGACCATCGCCAGCGACTACGAAGTCAGGTAGCGCGTCTGTACGACCCAAGCCAACAAGCGCGGCAGCGAAAGCCCCTGCGTCGACTACGAAGTCGACAGCTGAGAAAAAGGCCGACAAAAAGGCATCAGACGCTTCCACTGCAGCAGCTTTGGCAGGCGCCGCTGTGGTTGCTGCAGCTTCTGCAGCTGCCGTCGTCCTGGTAGCTGACGAAAAAGATTCCGAGCCAGCGACGGCCCTGGCAGAGGCACAGATTGATGAAAATCTCGAGCCAAATCATGCAAACGAAGAGGCTATTCCTTTACCAGAGCCGGCAGAACTGCCCGAGGGATCAAGGGCAGCCACTGTTGCCACAACAGAAGATGAAGTCCAACCACACCAGTCGGAAGAGCATAGTGTCAGCGCTGATTCAGACTCTTCTGCAACGGAGGAGTCGTCGACTCCATCCTTGGAGGCCGTTTGTTCGTCGACGATTTCCGAATCGGATCCTCCAACTGAAGCGGCTACGGCTACAGTGGAAGCCGTTCGCGATCCAGCCGAGACTTTTCCCGAGGAGAAAACGGCGGAAGAAGCAGTGGCAGAAGCTGCTGCTGTTGCTGCTGCTGCGTCAGCTACTGATGATCTGTATGCGGACGAGTACAACGACTTCGACGATCTGGACGGTGGCGATAACGCACCGCCGACAGTGGACGATGATGCAATCGAGACAGTGGCGATGATGGGTCGAGGTACTTCGTTTGAGGCCTTGATGAACCTCACTGCTCAAGTGACAACCAGGCACGAAGACGATAGCGGCATCCTCCAGTTCTCTGTCGCCGCACCCGCGCCAGCCGCTGCACCTGTTGATGAATCAGTCGCTGAAGCCAATGCTGCCGATGCCACTGAAGCTAATCTCGCGGAAGAAGGGGACACTGCTGGTTCCCAAGACGATGGCAACGAAGAGCATCCTGTTGCTACGGAAGATACGAATCCGGCACAAGAAGGATCGTCGATCGAGGCTGAAAATGGTGTGGAGACTGTCCCGGTCGAAGTTGCCGAGTCAGAGTCAGCAACGTCTGGAAAATATGACCACGCGGAAGAAGCCGGTGGCATCGAGGAAGATCAACTTAACCAACCAGAAGATTCGATTGCAGCCGTCACCGAGTCTTCCGAGTCGGAGCCAAAGGTTTGTGTTGATGTGGAGACCTCCAGCTCGAGCGATGAGCAACAACCGACATCAGATCAAGACAGCCCAGCGGCAGCTTCGGATGATAGCTCGTTGCATACAAACGACGATGATGTGACCGAAACAGCCGAGCCACCAGAGCCAGACCAGGAGGTCCGCGATGAAGCCTTCGAGCAGGTTCAACCTGACTCCTCACCTGACATTGAATCCCAGGAAGACGTTGACATGCCAACGCCATCAAAGGAGGAACGTCCGGAAAGTCGTCAAACAGACATGCCGTATGGTGATGAAGATTTCGAAGACACTCCTGAGGACACAGGGGACGAGACGACGCCTGAAGCTGCTGAAGAAGAGAGCCCAAGTCAATTTGAGGCCGCTGAAGCCGCGACTTTCGAGTTTCCAACGGAGATTGCATCCAAGGAGGAGGAGGTCGCAGCTGAACCAGCCCGAAGCGAAGGTTCTGAGCTTGCAACTGAGGTGCAAATCGACGGGGCGAGTGGGGACACCGGAGAAGCAGAATCTGCTGAGGTCGTTCAAGAGACTGGTGAAGGCCCTCCTTCGTCCGGCGAGATTGGAGCGACGGCGGGCGGCGCAGAAGTAGTCGAAGGAGATGCTGCTAACCCGGTAGCTTCTGAGGAAGTTGAAGTTGATTCCAACCACGTCGACTCTTCTCTGGGAAGCGAGGAAGCCTGTTTGGCCCCTGAAGCTGCTTTGGAGCTTCCTGCGAATGGCGCCGCAATGGACACCAGTGGCCTTGCGACGGAGAGCGAAGAAGCATCGACTGAGACGCAGGAGGACATCGCAGTGACTGCACAAATGGCAGAGCCAGAGGCTATTGCGACAGGTGAAGCGGAGATCGATGCACCCATGGCAGCAAGTGAGGCTGCGACTGACACCACTAAGATGAGTGCTGCTGATGCGACGGTTTCCACAGAGTCGTCCGAAATCTTCGCTGCGGAACCTTCCAGTGATGAAACAAGCGGGTCGGATTCCCTGCCACTCGCAGACGATGAGGCTGAGAGTACTCCTCCAGATGCCGAAGCTCAACCATCAGAAGAAGAGCCTCGCGCTGCGACTCCAGACGCGTACGGTGATTCTGATTTCGGGAATGAGGACGTCGATGATCCGGCAAATGACGAGTCTGCTCCGCCAGACCGTGATTCCGAGCCGGTCGCCGTTACAGAAGCGTTGCCTGAGCAGCCTCCGTCAGGAATTCAGACCGTCGAAGCGCCACCGGAGGAAGATCGAAGCGTGACACCTGATGGGTACAGCGATGCAGAGTTTGGAGGCGACGAAGCTGAGCCTTCCAACAATGAAAACGCTGCTGGAGCCCCCGACTTGGCCGAGTCACCAGCATCCGATTCTGTTGACGTTCTTGCTTCACCTGAAGTTGAATTCGATGTCACAGGCAACGCTACTGCCAGTCACGATTCTCAAGAGGAGACGGCGACAGAAAAGTCAGCTGAGCGCGTGGCAACGCCCGACGTGTACGCTCAGGAAGATGAATTCGAAGAAGAACCCCAAGTGGATGAAGCGACGAATCCGACGGAACAACAGCAAGAGCCAGCCCAACGCGAGGATGTTACTGATGAGCCCGCTGCCGACTTGCCGCAGAGCGAACAAGCCACAGAACCAGAAACTTCACCAGCTGAGGAGGGTGAACAAGTCGCGGCTACAACAACCGAGCCCCTGCAAGACAATGGAGGCGCACAGGTTCCTTCACAGTCGCCTGACGAAGGCGATGCCGACGCTGATGTGGTACCAGTTGGGGACGAAAGCGCGAGTGAGACTGCGTCTCCGAGCGAAGATTCGTCGCCGCTATTAAGTGAAGATGCTTCACTGCAAGTCGAATCAACTCCTGAGCAACCTAGTAGCGAGGACGCAGAGCCACAAGCGCCACAGCCACTCGAAACAGAAGTTGTCGAATACCGGCCAACCACGCCGGATGAATATGGCGACGCCGACTTTGCCGAGGAAGCGTCGTTCGCGGAGCCCATGACGACTAGTGATGGGAACGCTGCTCAGGACCCAGCTGAGCAACCGCATGAGGATGCCATCATCATCAGCGATGTCTGTCAAGCTCAGCCAACTGAGATGGAAGTCAAATCTGACCAGACGGATCATCCAACAGAACGTGCATCGACACCAGAAGCGTACGCGGATGACGGCGATTTTGAAGAACACACTGCTAGACCTGAAGACGAGGCTGAAGAGGAAGCGAATGCCACTAAAGAACAGGCGATTGCCTCAAATCACCAAGCCGAGTCTGATGTGGCTGACGAGCGCTCGGAAGTTGGTCAAGTCGAGACAGACAATGGACCGATGGAGCCGCCTGGACCAGACGTAGAATCTGACAGTGCTATTGAGTCATCAAATGGCGAAGTGGCCTCGGATACTGTGGAGGCGGAGGCGTCGACTGCTGCCCAAGACGAAGATACCACATCGAGTGGAGATGATCCATCGCCAGCTCCTCCACCGACAGCTCCAGAGGAGAGTGAAGGATCCAGCGAGCTCTCTACTGCAGAGCCCGAGCCGTCGGTTTCTGAACGCGAAGATGAGACGTTCGTGGCTACCGTCGAGGTGAGGCCAGCTACACCAGAACAAGAGAATGTGTGCGAGGATGCCACCGCGTTTGGAGACGATGGGGGAGATAACTCTGAGCCAGTCCAAGACACCGCAGATACTCCTCAAGAGGCAGAGAATGCCGTGACGGTGGAGGATACAGCTCCAGAAGCTCTGGCAAGCCCGGCAGAGGAAGCAAAGGAGTCAAGCACGCCCCTCGTAGGGGAGCCGTCGGTGGATGATCAAGTTATGGCTACAGGTGAGTTGTCCATTGAAGAGGCCGCCGACGAGCCAGCGGTGGCATCAGCGGAAGAAGTTCGAGTGGAAGCAATGGAACTGTCAGCTGACGAACCCCCCGCCGAAGCATCGGAACCATCCAACCCAGACAAAGAGGCAGGTTCAGTGGCCAATGTGCTCCCTGAAGCAAGTGGCGAGTCCATGCAGGAGGAGGAGCCTGCGTCGGGTGGTGCCACTATGAGCGAAGTCCCTTCTGATCCGACACCTGAACGAGTAGTGGAAGCCGCCAGTGATGGTGGTGAAGATCCTCAAGGCGAAGCTTATGCTGACGAATACGCTTTTGATGAAGAGGTAGCTGTGGAAGCGCCAGCGCCAGCGGGGGCAGAATCGCCAGCGAGCCCACCCGCTCTTGAGGTTGTCGAGCCGACAGAGGAAACTGTCGAACATGCAGCTGAGGAGCGTATTGCACCGGCCAGTGAGACGGATTCTACGAGAGTTGAGGCGGCTGTACCAGATAAAGATCAAGCGGAAGAGCCTGGGCACACAGAGGAGCCCACCCATACGCTGAATGAAGAGCCTACAGTGGAGGCTGTACAGCTTGAAGAACCCGCCGATGACAAGATCGAACCTGGCGTTGTCGAGACGCGAGAAAGCGACGGTGTACCACATCCTGCTGAAGCCATCAACGAAACTGAAGCTGCAGACGACTCGACTCCTGCGGTCGACCAACCAGAGGATGCGAGTCAGGACGATGGCGCCGTCGTGGAGCCGCAATCTGTGGCGAATCCAGATAGTGAGCCACCAACTCCCGACCAAGGTGTGAAAATCGACGCTGAAGAAGCAGAGACGACCCCAGAGGTCCCACAGAGTGAGGAGGTCCTCGTTGATGCTGTCCCTACTGACAGCGAAGATGCAACTCGTGCGGCCTCGGAGGAAGAGCACGCTTCTGCATCTGAGATCGACAGGATGAATGACGAGGCGACCAAAATTGAGCCGTCGAACGATGATGCAAAGCTAGAAGAAGCGGTGGTGGCCCCATCAGAAACGACAGAACCACCGCTACTAGTATCGGATAGCTCTGAGCCGTTGGCGTTGCCTGAAATGCCGGTGGAGCCACATGTGGAGGAGTCAAAGGAACCAACCAAGACCGATGATAGTGACGACTACGCTTTTGACGGCGACTCGCCTGCTGACGAAGCTACGCCTCCAGACCAACCAGAGGAGGCGAGGAGGCCAGGCGGCGACTCGCCTGCGGATGTTGAGGAACCGCAAATCGACGAGGCCGTCCACCCGGCTGCCGTCGTTGCCGATGCTGCCGACGAGGTGGCATACAACGACGAAGACAATGACTTTGACGAGCCCACGCCAGAGCTTGTGACTCCAGTGGATCCGTCACCGATCTCGTCTTCTGCTCCGTCGCCACCAGCGTCAGACGAAGTCGACTACGAGGACTTCGAGCCTGATGAGCCAGCAGCGACTCAGCCAGAACCAGCACTGCCCGTGGAAGAGAAGCCGAAGGCTTCGGAGGCCACAGAAGCCACAGAGGAGCTATACGCCGACGAGCCTGAAGAATACAACGACTTTGAAGAAGACGCATCACCAGCTGAGACGTCTACGGCTATTGCACCTGTCGCCCCAGTAGCCGCGACAATTGAAGAGAAGAAGACCAGCATGGAAGCGGGCGTGGACGACGCGTACGAAGCAGAAGAAGGCTTTGAGGACGACGACAACGACGCCAAGACCACGACTCCACCACGGATAGAACCGCCTGCGATCAACACTGCAGTCGTGAAGCCAGCAGCGGGCTTGCAAGCGTCGTCTCCGTCGACGCCGACGGCCGAGGAAGACGCCGACAACGACTACGAGGCTGAGTACGACGAGTTCGAGGACTAGTCTGTGTATGTGTACGATACCAACGTAGTAGTAGAAACTGTATTTACGCTCCGTGGTGGCTGGCGTCTCTGTCAAAGTCGCGCTTGCCGCCGCTCTTCCGCACGAGCTCGGTCCGCTCGATCACGATGTCATGGGACAGCGCCTTGCACATGTCGTACACGCAGAGCGCGGCCACGCTGGCGCCCGTGAGCGCCTCCATCTCCACGCCCGTCTTGTGGGTCACGCGCACGTCGCACTCGACCACGATCTCGTCCTCGCGCGGCGTCGTGAGGCGGATCTGCACGTCCTCGATGGGCAGCGGATGGCAGAACGGGATGAGGCTGCTGGTCTGCTTGGCGCCCAGCACGCCAGCGATGATGGCGGTCGTGCCGATGGGCCCCTTGGGACCCACGAGACGCAGTCCGTCGCCGTCGGAGCCGCCACTGGCGCCGCCCAGGCGCTTGAGCTCGTGGAGGACGGCGGGCGGCAGGCGGATGGTAGCTCGGGCCGTGGCGCTGCGGCGAGAGACGGTCTTGTGGCCGACGTCCACCATGGTCGGCGAGGAGCCGTCGGGCGTCACGTGCGAGAAGGAGGAGAACACATGCCGCGTGGTGACGATGGAGGCGCGCAGGCGTAACGCCGAGGGCAGGACGGCGCGGATCATGGTGGTCACAAGAGAGCCTTTGTGTTGAGGTCTTGGTGATGCTGGGTATATTGGTAATTTCTGGAAATATTTCGGGTAGATTTGGTGATTTGGAGGATGTTGGTGAAGTTGTTCCAACAACATCTGAGGTCAGATGTTGTACTGACGACCGAAGTCGGTATACCGGTACTTCAGCTTTGGTCCAAAATGCTTCAAGATCTTAAGTTGCCGAAGTTGACTTCAGTCCACAAACTTCGGTGTTTCGGCAAAGCTAAAGTTGCACTTCATGAAGTCAACTTCGGTTTTAGGAACTTCTACTGGCTAAAAATGGGAATGGTTCGTGGCTGGCTCCTGCTGGCGGTAGCAGGTGACTGAGGGCTAGCTTTGAGCAATGCCGAGTGTGACGATCCTTTCCCAGTCGTACGAGTTTAGTCTAGGCACGCAGCCAGAATGGAGACTTGCCTTTCGCTCGCTGGCGAAGTTGTTTCCGAGCATTGTTTGCACCAATCCAACAAATTCACCGTTTCGACCAATGCAGTGCCCCGAAAACGAAGCTCGGCAGACCCTCACTGACTTATGGGCAGCTTCGTACCCGACAAAGTTCGATTTTGTCGAAGTGTCACTTTTACCCAAAGCAGATTTTTCTTATTTTGGGCCGAAGCCGAAGTTCTGCCCAAAGCGACTTCACAAAAGCTTCGCCGACCCGTGTCATCCACAGGTCAGATCTGACCTGTGGATGACACGGCCGGCTCTTTTACGGAAACGGTCACAAATTGGTGATTTGTGACATGGGGTGGGGTTGACCCAACAAAATTGGTTTGCTCAAACTGGAACCTTGAAGTTTCTAGGTTGGGCGGATATGGCTTGTATCAGTACACGACGTTCGGAAAGACCAACGGGCGTACAGCGGTTAGGGCTCGTCCCCACCCTCGAAATCGAATACGGAGGCTTGTCTCAGTACACGCATTCACTCAGTGCGACGCTTCCTTCTGTCGACGTCGCGGATTATCCGGAACCGAACCCCACTCGGGCAGCAACCTGCGACGCCACGACTCTGTGCATCACTTTGTTCTGGCAGCATTGCTCACGTCGCGGGTCCAGGGAGGCAGAAAGAAAACAAAAACTTCAGGCCCAAAAACCCAAACAAAAAAGGAAAAGGAAAAACAGCCCAACAGAAGAGTTGCAGGCAGGCACGAGGCCGGCGACGAAAAAGAAAAACAGAACGACTGCATTTTCCTTCCTTGCGTCGGGCGACGCGAGTGCCGACCACAGTAAGCTTACCGCATCTCCGGACGCCCGAGTCGGACGCCAGCACCCAACGCCTAGCACCCGCGTCCAGTCCAGACCAGCATCCTCTCCTATTGCGCTCCTCGTCAACTCCGGACTACGCGCCGAGCCCACTCTCTGTATTTCCCCGGACAAGCTTTCCAGCGATTCCCATCGTCGCAACTCTGCATCGCGTTTCGTTGGCGCTGTTGGTGATTTCCCCCACGCTCAAATCGTTGGCGTTTATTTTTCCTTCTCTTCCGTCATTCTCGTCACCTCGAATAAGCAACATGGCGGGCATGACCATGTTGAAGGGCAAGTACAAGTACATGCCGCTGAGCGAGGCCAACGTCAAGCCCGTGATGGTGGCGGCGTTCGACGGCCAGAACATCTATGTGCACAGCGACTCGTGCTCCTCGTCTTCGGCGGCGGCGGCCATGCCGTCGTCCATGGGGACGACTGCGTCTCCGACGGCTGAGCCCAAGATGAGTGTACGCTACTCCATGGGTAACTACCTGGGCGGCGGTATCGCGGGCGTCGTGAACGAGGCGTATGACAAGCTGCAGCAGCGCCACGTGGCCGTCAAGATGCTCAACCCCGTGGGCTACAAGCTGTCCACGCCCAGTGTACTCAAACGCGCCGAGATCATCAAGAAGGGCGTGCCTCTCATGGCCAGTAGTCTACGAAGCATGACGCCCGACCACGTGTACTGGGTCAAGCTGCCCGCGAAGAGAGAGCTCGTGGCGTGCTACGTGGACGCGCGCAGCGGCCACCACGCCAGCAGCGTCACGCCGCAGATGCTCAAGGAGCTGACGCTCGAAATGTGCGTCGCGCTGTGGCAACTGGACGCCGATGACGACGACGACGACGACGACAACGACGCCATGGACGGAAGCCTGCGAGCGGACGACGGACGAGCCCACGGCGCGTCGTCATCGCACCAGAGAGAGGAGATGAAGGACGGCAGCGGCGTCGGCGGAGGCGCTGCGCACGCCAACGAGGACGAAGACATGATGATGATGCTCATGATGTCGCGCGACTCGTCCGAGATGGAGATGCTGCCGCAGCAGATCACCGTGGGCGACACCGTGTACACGATCCCGAAGCTGCCGGCCAAGTACCGCGCGTTTCTCGAGAGCCGCAAGTCGATCTACCGCGAGATCGCGCACATGCACAAGCTCACGGGCAACTCGGTGTCGGGCCACGTGGCCCACGGCGGCCACCCGAACGTGCTCAAGCTCTTCGACGTGCTCGAGTACATCCAGCCCAGCAAGAGCACGATCTTCCTCGTGCTCGAGCTCGCGGCCGGCGGAGAGCTCTTTGACCGGATCCGCTCGGACAACGGCGTCGACGAGCGCGTGGCCCGCAACTACTTCACGCAGCTTCTCTCGGGCGTGCTCTTCTGCCACCAGTTGGGCATCGTGCACCGCGATCTCAAGCCCGAGAACCTGCTTCTGAGCGACGCGGACGTGCTCAAGATCGCCGACTTTGGGCTCTCGGCCCACTTTATCGCGGCTGTGAGCAGCGGAGGAAGCGGTGCCGGCGTGTCGGCGTCGGCAGAGGACGACGGACGTAGCTTCTCCACAATGCTGCCGGAGCTGGACGACGACCAGGACGGACTCGCAAGCAGCAGCATTCTGCTGCCTGCGGCGCGGTTCCGCCGCCTCAACTCGATCGTCGGCTCGCCTCATTACGTCGCGCCGGAAGTATTGCAGAACGCACGGTACGGATACGACGGCCGCAAGGCCGATATGTGGTCTGTGGGCGTGATCATGTACAGTCTTCTGGCGGGCTCGCTGCCCTTCGGGAAGGAGCTACCAACGTGTCCGCGGTACCTCAAGTTCTGCGAGTGGATCAGGTCGCTGCCGTGTGACCCGCAGACGGGCAAGCTCGTGTACGACGCCTCTATTTATCAGCCAGCTCCTCCTGTCACGCGGATACCGCTGCCGCCTTCATCTTCCTCGTCGACTTGCTCCTCCCCATTCAACGGCGACTCGACGTCCACGCCCGTCGACGACGCCGTTCCTCCAGCGTTCCGCATCGCGCAGGTTCACCCCAACAACCAACCGTCCTCCACTTCGTCGTCTTCATCGTCGTGGTGGCTGCAAAACGCCCCGCCACTTCCTCCCGTCAAGCCGTCGGAAATGAGCGGCTCCGCTGTGGCCTCGTCGCTCCCCAATGGCGCGCCTAGCGGACGCCGAGGCAGCCGCGCCGTGTCGTTCCCGTCGTGGCTCTTCCCGTCGAAGCTCTCGCCGCACGCAGTCTTCCTCATGGCGTCGCTGCTGCATCCGGAGCCGGGCAAGCGGGCGTCGTGCGAGGAAACCTGTCGGTCAGTCTGGGTCGCTGACGCCTCGCAGTAGAGAAACTCGATCGTTTCTACCCGCTGGCTTCACCCTTCGACCGTCGCCCCTTCATCGTTCTGCATCTCGAGAACCTGTGCTAT
>JAADVL010000610.1:0-19794 GCA_023334995.1 Pythium sukuiense | reverse complement strand
CTCGTCCTCGACGCGTCTGCGCTTGAGCCTTTCGACGGTGGCTGTCTCCATGGCTGCGCGTATGTGGGGCTGTGGGATGTTGCATTCCGACTCGAGTCGCGTCAGTTGGCTCGTGAGCTGGCTGACCTCACGGCGCAGGCACTCCAGTGTGTGCTACAGACATCACAATCGCACTATTTAGATATTATTGCGGTCACTTTCGAGTGGATGGCGGCGCCTTACCTTCGCCTTGGACTTGCGGGCTTGATAGCCCTTGGCTGGGCGATCGATGCGCAGTGTCGTGATCTCTGATTGACTGGGCGCGGTCTCCGCTATCTGCTCGCTGCTGGTCGTAGCGGTCTCAGTCTCTTCGCCCAGCAGCTCCGCCAGCAGCGCGTCCGTGTCGTTAGTCACTTGGTCAAGCAGATCCGCCAGCAGCACACCTTCATCTCCTTCCATAGAACCCCACTCATCCGCTCGTGGCAGAGATGTCGTCTTCTCCATGGTCATCACTGTCGAGTCTCACGTGACGGACGGAGTTCCTCAAGCTAAGACGCAGACTCAGACCTGATAAAATCGAAATCCAGCCAATCATATGCACGTATTCTTGCTGAGAGGTGAGACAGGCGGTGCGTTCAATGTCACAATTTGGCTGCTGGACTACTGGATCACCCTCGTGACGATGAGGCAGCCGCCCTGACGGCCTTGATTTGGTTCAGCGCCTGTGCGTACGCAGCCTCCTCCTGGGCGATCGAGTCCTCCACGATGCCTCGAAACACCGTCTCACTGACTTTCATCATACTCGCGACCACGCTCTCAAAGCGCGTCGGCACTTCCTTCGGCGCGCGCTCATGGAAGCGGTAGCGGCGCGTTCTCATTACACGGCACACCGTACGGCCGACACCGTCCTCGCAAATCTCTCGGCGGACCATGCATCTACACATATGAACAATATTGGTCAGTCAAGCTCCTTTGAACGGGTTTTGTCGAGCAAACTCACGCTCCAACGGCCTGGCGGGTGATATCAGTCGTGTCCTGCTTCGGGTAGAGCTCGTCGTCATCCACAAAGTCCCACAACACGACCGCGTAGTCATCAGCTTGCTTGGACAGAGTGACAACCTGAGACTCGATCGACAGCTCGTGTGATTCATCTTGTTGTAAGCCATCGACGCCTGACAGTCGCACGACAAGGTTGGAGTGGGATGACGACCCCCACGCAACGTCCGGGTCCACAATCTCCCGCTTGAGACTCGTGCACTCGTAGCACTGGCTTCTGGCCATGATGTCACGAGCAGCGACGCACACGCCACGACGCGCAGCACTCACATCCCCGGTCTCCACTGCGAACACACTGGTCGATGTCACAACGAAGCTGCCTTGGCTCGCGTGCTGTAAGACTTCGGTGCAAACAAACGGCCTGCCAACTGATGGCCTGGTAGTCTCCGCTTCCGTGCCACCCGCCAGCGTCATCGCCTGAGTCTCCCTGCACAGAATGTCCATCGCCGACTGCAAACGCGCCTCCTGGTTCAGCGCGGCGTACTCGCTCCACCGTGTCATTTGGTCACGGGGCAGTCGTGTGTAGTTGTGTAGATAGTGGGTGAGATCTATCGTTGAGAGCGCGAGAGGCGTTGAGAAGACGGAGCGTAGACCACGGATGAACTGCGTCTGCGCGAACACAGACTCGCGCAGTTGCTTGCACTCGTCCTCGACGCGTCTACGCTTCAGTCTTTCAACCGTCGCTGTCTCCATGGCTGAACGTACGTGAGGCTGTGAGATGTTGCATTCAGACTGGAGCCACTTCAGTTGGCACGTGAGCTGGCTGACCTCGTCACGCAGGCAGTCAAGTGTGTGCTGTAGCCACCACGGTCTCACCAGTCAGAACTCCATCACTATCACTGTCGAGCGCACAGAGACATGGTACCCTTGCTTTTGTCTTGCGTGCTTGATACGCCGTCACTCGATGGCCACTTCGTCGAGCCGCGGAGTCTGACGGGTCGTCTGATGGGCTGGGGGATGACAGGCTGGACAGAGTCTCCGTTAACAGAGCGCTGCTCATCGTGGTGGCCGCGGGCTCTTCACCCAGCAGCTCCGCGAGCAGCGCATCCGTGTCGTTGGTCACTTCATCCAGCAGATCCGCCAGCAGCACGCCGCCTTCTCCTTCCATAGAACCCCACGCATCCGCTCGTACCAGTGGCGCTGCTTTCTTCATGGTCGTCAGGTCCAGTCTCATGTAACCCGACGCTCTTCCAGCAGAGGGGCAGACTCAGATCTGACAATGCAAAATTCAGCCAATCACATGCGAGAACTCGTCCTGAGAGGTGAGACAGGCGGCACCCTGCTACTGGATCGCCCTCATCAATGCCTGCGCCTTTGCGAGCGCTTGCTCTTCGTGGGCGATGGACTGCTGGACTATATCGCGGAAGAGCAAGTCGCTGTCCTTCATCGTCTTGTCAATGAGCTGCTGGAAGCGTTGCAAGACGATGGGTGGCGTGTGCTCATGGAAGCGGTAGCGACGCGTCCGCAGTGCACGGCAGACAGTGTGGTAGGAGCCGTCACTGCACAGCTCACGTCGGAGCAGATAGCTGCAGTCAACGCAGAGTACATATCACATTAGTCAGTCAGCTCAACGGTAGCCTGTAGCCATGGCAGGACACTCACGCTCCGATGACTTGGCGTGTGATGCTCGTGGTCTCATCGTGCGGGTGGAGCTCATCGTCGTCCACAAAGTCTTCCAGCACCAGAGCGTAGTCGTCCGTTTGCTTGTACAGCGTGACGTTGCGTGACTCGATGACCAGCTCATCGCCGTCTCGCGGGCTCTTATGGTCGACGCCCATGACTCTGTACATGATGCTGGAGCTGCTTGTGGAGGGATGCTCTGCGTCCGGGTCCATTAGCTGCTGCTTGCGACTCACGCACTCATACGCGTGGCTCCGTGCAAATATCTCCGGAATGGCCATGCACACGCCACGCAACGCAGCCGTCAGATCGTCGGTTGCGAGCGTGTACACGTTCGTCGACGTTGTGCTGAAGCCGTTGTCCTGCCTGAGTAACTCAGTCTGGATAAACGGTCGCTCATCCGACGGCAGACTGAATCGTGGATCCGCTGACAGCGCGAGATCCCTCGTCTCGCGGCACAGCATGTCCATGGCGGACTGGAATCGGCTTTCGTGAGCCAATGCCTTGTACTCGTTCCACCGCGTCGACTGGTCGCGGGGCAGCCGCGTGTAGTTGTGCAGAAAGCGGCTCAGATCGATCGCCGACAGCGTAGCTGGAGTGGAAATCACGAACTGTAGCGCGCGGATGAACTGCGTCTGTGCGTAGACCGAGCCGCGTAGCTGTCGACACTCCTCCTCTGCGCGTCTACGTTTCAGCCGCTCGTCCTTCGCCGTTTCCTTCACAGTACGACCGTGGAGCTGCATCGTTGTGGACGATTCTGACCGCAGCCGCTTGAGCTCGCTCGTGAGTTGGCTGACTTCCGCGTGCAGACGGGCGATAGCTTGCTGTGAGAAGCGAGCGGATGTTAGACAGGGACCAGAGACGCCCCTCCACTGTGAGAACAGCTCACCTTCTTCTTGTTGAGCGGTTTCTGTGGGAGTGCTGAAGGCACTTGGCTTGTGCTTGGTGAGACCGTGGCGTGGTGTTCGTCCTGTGTGAGCGGCGCCTTCCACGCGTCGTTTGGCGGATGCTCGCCCAGCAGCTCCATGAGCATAGCGTCTGTGTCATTCGCAGAGGCGTCCAGCAGTTCGTCCAGCGATAGCGCGTCCCACGCAGCAGCAACGGAAGAAGATGAAGACGGTGGTGTCATGTTCGTTGTCAGTGCCGTCGTCAAAAAAATGCTGATGCGCAAGGAACTGACGAGTTTCGTCCAATCAAAAACGTTCAAAGCTTCACATTAGTGACGGCAAGCATGTCACTACCAGCCTCAGGCAACTGCCGGCGGATAGTTGTGTGCCATCGTCCTCTGGTTTCCTACTAGATCGCCTTCATCAAGTCCGTTGCCTGCGCGAGCGCCCGCTCTTCGTGCGTGATGGAATCCATGATGAGCTGACGGAAGAGCAGGTCGGTTTCTTCCATGCTCGTGCCGACGAGGTGCTGGTAGCGCTTCAGAATGGCGAGTGAGGTGCTCTCGTGGAAGCGGTAGCGACGCGTTCGCAGCGTACGGACGACGATATGGTGTAAACCATCACTACACAGCTCGCGTCGAAGAAGGTAGCTACAAGCAAGCCACATGGTTACAACCAGTGAGCTCAGTCGCGTTGAATCAAGCACGTACTTACGCTCCGACGACTTGGCGTGTGATGCTCGTGGTCTCATCGTGTGGATGAAGCTCGTCGTCATCCACAAAGTCCTCGAGTAGTAAGCCGTGGTCATTTGTCTGCTTGTACAGCGTGACGTTGCGTGATTCCATCGACAGCTCGTCGCCGTCACGCGGGTTTCGGTGGTCAACGCCCATGACTCGGTACAACAAGTTGGATCCGTTTGTCGACTGGACTGCTGCGTCGGGATCCACGATCTGCTTCTTGCGGCTCACGCATTCGTAGACGTTGCTCCACAGTACAATGTCACGCACTGCGACGCACACGCCACGAAGCGCGGCACTCAGATCGTTGGTTGGTAGCGCGTACACATTCGTGGACTTCATACTGCAGCCATCTTGGTTCTCGAGTAGCTCTGCCTGGATGAACGGACGCTCCAAAGACGGCAGAGCGTGGTCTCGTTCGTCGGAAAGCGATACCTCGTCCATCTCTCTACTCAGAATGTCCATAGCTGATTGAAATCGTGCTTCTTCAGCGAGCACCTTGTACTCGCTCCACCGCGTCGATTGGTCTCGTGGTAGTCGCGTGTAGTTATGCAGGAAGTGGCTCAGATCCATGGCAGACAAAGCCACAGGAGCTGACAGAATGGACTTGAGCCCACGGATGAATACCGACTGCGCGTACACCGCTGCTCGAAGCTGTCGGCATTCCTCCTCGACGCGTCTCCGCTTCAGTCGCTCGTCTATCGCCGTCTCTTTCATCGTTCGCACGTACTGTTGCGTGTCAGTGGACGACTCCGACTGCAGTCTCTTAAGCTCACTCGCCAGCTCAGTAAACTCAACGCGGAGACTCGCGATAGCTTCCTGTCAGGTGCCAATATGATATTACGTGAGACCGAAGACAATAATGTACCCACTTGGACTGGAGCTCACCTTGGTCTTCTTGTGGGACAGAGCAGGCGGCCACTCTCCCAGTGCTGCAAGCGGCTGTGCTGTATCCGCTACTGCTCGTGACGCCGTTGTACTAGAAGCAGCCTGACGTCGACGACGCAGCAGCCTCTTTTGTGTCCTGGTCTCCACTAATGACTGCATCTCTACCGACGGGGCTGACGGTGGCAGCTCACCCAGCAGCTCCATGAGCAGCGCGTCCGTGTCATTCGTCGCCCCGCCCAGTAGATCATCGAGCAGCGTTGAATCCCACGCAGCAGCGGAAGGAGAAGCCGCCGCAGGAGACGAAGGGGGCGCCATGCTTGTCGTCTTCGCGTTGCATTTTGAGGAGCTCAAATGCATTTTTGTCCAATCAAAATCATCTATATGTCTCACTTTACTGACTTCAGCTGTGTCACTAACTCTTACTTTTACTCCGTCGCCCTCATCATCGCAGTTGCCTGCGCCAACGCCCGCTCTTCGTGGGCGATCGAGTCTTGAATGAGCTCACGGAAGAGCAAGTCGTTGTCCCTCATCGTCTTGTCAATGAGCTGCTGGTAACGCTGCAAAATGGCTGGCGGAGTGTGCTGGTGGAAGCGGTAGCGACGCGTCCGCAGGCCACGGAAGACAGTGTGGTGCGAGCCGTCACTGCACAGCTCACGGCGAAGCAGGTAGCTACAGACAACGCATTGCAGTTAGTTTGGTGGATCTCGATGGGCTTCAATGACGTGGCACTCACGCTCCGACGACTTGGCGGGTGATACTGGTGGTCTCGTCCTGCGGGTGCAGCTCATCGTCGTCCACAAAGTCCTCCAGCAGCACAGCATAGTCGTTTGCTTGCTTGTATAGCATCACATTCCGGGACTCCACAAAGAGCTGATCGCCGTCCAGAGGGTTTCTGTGGTCGACGCCCATGACCCGATACACGATACTGGAGCCGCTTGTGGAGGGAAGAGCTGCGTCGGGATCCACGATCTGCTTCTTGCGGCTCACACACTCGTACGCGTGGCTTTTCGCAACGATCTCACGCACTGCGACGCAAACGCCACGCAACGCCGCACTCAGGTCGTCCGTCGGTAGCGCGTACACGTTGGTCGACGTCATGCTGAAGCCGTCGTGGTGCTTTAGCAGTCCCGTGTCAATGAACGGACTCTCGAGTGACGGAAGACTGTCCTTTCGCTCGTCTGAAAGCGCCATCTCGCTCGTCTCTCTACACAGCATATCCATGGCCGACTGGAATCGCCCTTCGTGGGCTAGTGTCTTGTATTCGTTCCACCGCGTGGACCGATCACGCGGCAGCCGCGTGTAGTTGTGCAGAAAGTGGCTCAGATCCACTACGGACAGAGCCATCGGCGTGGAAAACACGGACTTGAGGCCGCGGATGAACTGCGTCTGCGCGTACACGGCGGCGCGTAGCTGTCGACACTCTTCCTCGACGCGTCTGCGTTTCAGACGCTCAACGACCGCCGATTCTTTGACTGGATTTGCCACTGAAGGCGACTCGGATCGCAGTCGCTTGAGCTCGCTCGTGAGCTGGCTCACTTCCACGCGCAGACTAGCGATGGCTTCCTTTTGTTTCCACCAATACACAGAGTTAGTGTGGCGAGTGAGACGCAGTCCACTACGTTCTCACCTTGGTCTTGTTGGGGTACAGCGGTCGTATTATCTGTACGACTTCGTGTGGCTTCGGTCTTCTTGCTGCTGGTGTTGCCCTCGTGTCGGAAGCTGCCTCGCTCTCACAGCGTGACGGTCTCACATAGGTCTCGACCTCCACAGGATGCGTCTCCCACATAAAATGACGTGGCTGCTTACCCAGCAGCTCCATGAGCAGTGCGTCCGTCTCGTTTGCCGCCTCGTCCAGCAGCTCATCCAGCGACGTTGCGTCCCACGCAACAGCAGCAGCGGAGGCCACCACAGGACGCGACGGTGGCGTCATGTTCGTCGTCTTCGCGTCGGAAAGTACGTCTGAGGAGCTCAACTGCATTTTGACCAATCAGAAATGCCAACTATACTCACTTTACTGACTTCATGCATGTCACTAATGCTGCAACAATATCTTCACAATCAGTGCACCGCTGCGCTGGTCTGCAGCGTAGCGACTGCGTGAGCGTACGCTGCTTCTTCCTTGGCGATGGCCTCGAGGGCGATGCCTCGGAATACCAAGTCGCTCACTTTCATCATGCGCGTGACCACGCGTTCGAACCGCGAGAGCACCTCCTGCGACGTGTGAGAGTGGAAGCGGTACCGTCGGGTTCGCATGGCTCGACACACCACACGCTCCACACCGTCGTCGCAGATCTCTCGGCGGAGGAGACACCTGCAAGAGCATCAAGAGCATGTCAGTGGCAAGTAATAACGAGATGCTGGTAGGAAGTGGCAGCTACTCACGCTCCGACGGCCTGGCGCGTGACATCCGTGGTCTCTCGTTCCGGGTGGAGCTCGTCGTCGTCGATGAAGTCCCAGAACAGCACCGCGTAGTCGTCGGTCTGCTTGTAGAGCGTGACGATGCGAGACTCGAGCGAGAGCTCATCCGTGTGGACACACTCATTCTGGTCGACGCCCGTGATCTGGTAGTGGACGTTGGAGTATGACGACGATCCTGGCAGCGCGTCCGGGTCCACGAGCTGCCTCTTGAGGCTCGTGCACTCGTAGAACCGGCTTTTTGACATGATATCACGAGCTGCGATACACACGCCTCGCAGTGCTGCACTGAGGTCGTTGGTCTCCATAGCGTAGACGCTCGTGGAGGTCAAGCCGAACCCGTCGTCGTATTTGAGCAGCTCAGTCTGCGTGAACCGAGGGTCGAGCGATGGCGATGCCTCAGTGGGAGGCACGTCGAAGGCGTCTCTGTCCGCAACCGTCATGGCTCGCGTCTCCCTGCACAGAATGTCCATCGCCGACTGCAAACGAGCCTCCTGAGCCAACGCCGCGTACTCGGTCCACCTCGTCGACCGGTCGCGCGGCAGCCGCGTGTAGTTGTGCAGATAGTGGCTCAGATCTACAGACGATATTGCCATCGGCGTGGAAAACACAGTCCGAAGCCCGCGTAGGAACTGCGTCTGAGCGTACACGGCCTCGCGTAGCTGCCTGCACTCGTCCTCGACACGTCGGCGTTTGAGCCGTTCGACTGTCGCCGCCTCCATGGCTGAACGCACGTGCGGCTGGAGATAGCTGCACTCTGACTGCAGGCGCTTGAGCTGGTTTGTGAGCTGGTTGGCTTCGTGGCGCAGGCAGAGCAGTGCGTGCTGTGGTGTCAGAGTGAGAAGGTCTCAGTGTCAAGTGTACCCATTTCACGCAAACAGACGAAACTGAGCTCACCTTGGTCTTGTCGTGATACATCGATCCTTCTCCCTTCGCAACTGTATGAGCTAGAGTCTCTGCCGCTGTGTCTGTGGCTCTCACGTGCGCTGCGGGCCCCTCAATGGACGGCGATGGCAGTGGACGAAGCTGCTCAGTGGGGAGCTCAGTCTCCCACGCGATACCGGAAGGCTGTTCATCCAGGAGTTCCACGAGCAGCGCGTCCACATCGCCTGGCGTCTCATCAAGAAGATCGTCTAGCAGCGTCGCTTCCCATTCATCAGTAGCAGAGACAGAAGCAGAAGACGCCGACGCCATCGGAGACCGAGACGCCATTCGCGTGGTTTGCGTCGTGTTGATGAGATGCCATGGGGCTTTTAGACGCATTTTGTCCAATCAGAGACGTTCATAAATTCACTTTACTGACTTCATCAATGTCACAAACTGCGGCTACTGTGCTGACTCGCCCTTGAAGGCACCTTGAGCATTCGTTCCGCTGCCCAGCCGCCCGACAGCATGGGCGTACGCCGCTTCTTCCTTGGCAATTGATTCTAGCATGATCCCTCGGAAGATCATCTCGTTGGCGTCCATCGTTGTGGTTGTGAGGTGCTTGAACCGCTGCAAGGCTTGTTCGGACGCCTTCTCGTGGAAGCGGTAGCGTCGCGTGCTCAGTGCCCTGTACAGCGTACGCTCCACGCCGTCGCCACACACCTCTCGGCGGATGAGACACCTGTGGCATCAATCAAACTCATCAGCATCACTCACAGATCCGCAACATCAGTCATGGTACGCACGCTCCGATGGCCTGGCGAGTGATGTCGGTGGCCTCTCCTTCCGGGTGGAGCTCGTCGTCGTCCACGTAGTCCCAGAGCACGACCGCATAGTCATCCGTCTGCTTGTATAGCGTGACGATGCGTGACTCGATCAACAGCTCGTCGGAGTCCACACGGCTTTGGTGGTGCACGCCCACGGTGCGGTAGAGAATGTTGGAGCTGAACGATGAGGACGAGTCCGGGTCCACAATGTGCTTCTTCAAGCTGGTGCACTTGTACGACTGGCACTTGGATACGATGTCACGCACAGCGACACACGCACCACGTAAGACAGCGCTCAAGTCCTTGGTCTCTAGCGCGTACACACTGGTAGTGGTCACGCCAAAGCCGTTTTCATCCGTCAGCAGCTCTGTCTGAATCAAGGGCGACGCCGCCGAGTAGTTCCACGCGGTGTCGTCGTCAGAGCACGTCAGGGACTCGGTCTCACGGCACAAGATGTCCACGGCAGAGCGTAGCCGCGTCTCGTGCGCCATGTTTGCGTACTCGCTCCAGCGAGACGAGCGGTCGGTGGGCAGCCGCGTGTAGTTGTGCAAGTGGTGGCAGAGATTCAGTCCCGACGCGAACGACGGCGGCGTGGAAAACACGGAACGCAGCCCTCGGATGAACCGCGTTTGAGCGTACACGGCGTCGCGTAGCTGCTGGCACTCGCGCTCGGCTCTGCGGCGCTTGATACGTTCGTTCTGCGCTGTCTCCATCGCTGTATTCACTGTCGCGTAGCCTCCGCGTCGCAGTCGCGCGAGCTCCTCGGTCAGCAGATGCGCCTCTGTTCGGAGGTGATCCAATGTCCGCTATAATACCAAACCAATGACACGGTAAGAGCATCACCAATACGCCATGCCTTCTATCAGCTTCGCACCTTGGTGGAGCTGGCGCCCTTGGCAGTAGAACGCAGTGGTTGTGGCTGGATCGTGAGTGCTTTCGATCGGTACAGGCTCGAAGGCGGTCGTGGAGAAAGGCCGCCGCCGTCGCTGTGGGAGCCCACGGACGTGGCGTCTTCAGCGAACGGCTCCTCCGACGCCTGCGGCTCGTCCAGGAACGATAGCAGGTCGTCCAGCAGCGCGCTGTCGCTGGGCGTCCACGCTGTCGCGGCGTCCATTTTCATTGTGACAGCGTCCAGGCGTGTCGGTTCACGGATCAGGAATCTGATGTGATGGCACCGAGTGAGTCACCAGTTCCCAGCAGGAAAGTTCACGTGTTCAGGAGAAAGGCGCGTTTCAGCCAATCACATCTCTCGTAATCAACTCCAACGCATTCTATTGACTAAAATCTTTAACGAAATTGTATATTCAGCCAATCAGATGAGTTTAATGGCGTTACGGTGGCAAGTGGTCGCCTGGCATTCGCTCTTCGGTGGGAGATGGCGGCGGCGTCGCCGTGGGCTGCGCAGGACAGCGAGCTGCTGGATGAGCTGCTCACGTTCCTGGACGAAGCGCCTGACGAGACGGATGAGATCGTCATACGCGACATCGCGTCCATCAATCAAACCACTCCCGCCATCAATCAAACGTCGCGGAGACGCAGCCGGACAGGCGGCAAGAATGGCTGCCCCGTCAAGGTGCGCCGTTAACTGATACTGCCCTGACTGATTGTTTGATGCACGAGCTCATCTGATTGAATTCCTTCCATTGCAGCGTACAATTGAACAGCTGAAGGCTGAAGCCCAGCAGCTCACGGAGGAGCTCCAGCGCGTCCAGCGCGAGACCTCGGACACTCGCAGTGTAGCCATGGCGGCTGCACAACGAGAGCGCTTTAAGCGCCGCAGGGCCGAGCGCGATAGCCAGATGCTGCGTGACGCCGTGTACGCGCAGACCAAATTCATCCGCGGGCTACGGACCGTGTGCTCGGCGCCGCCGCCCAGCGCGTCGTCCGGACTCAACCTCTGTCGGTATCTGCACAGCTACACGCGTCTGCCACGCGACCGGCCGATGCGCTGGAGCGAGTACGCGGCGCTGACTCAGGAGTCGCGGCTCCAGTCGGCGCTGGGCATCCTTCGTCGAGAGACCGACTCGCTCGTGGGCTTCGATGTGGACGCCAACTCGCCACTCATCCAGACAGAGCTGCTGAGCGACGCCGCGGGCTTTGGCGTCACGTCGACGAGCGTGTACTCGCTGGGGACGAGCGACCTCAGTGTAGTGGTTCGTGCCATGTGCGTGGCCGTGAGCGAGATCGTGTCGTCGTGTACGTTCTACCAGTGCACGAGCCAAAAGCGGCGCATCGTGGACCCGGACTCGTCGACCTCCGGCTCTAACATACTGTATCGCGTCCTGGACACCCGCCACAAGACCCGAGATAACAGCTATGAGGTATCCATCGAGTCGAGGATCCTCACGTCGTACAAGCTGACTGAAGATTACGCGGTCGTGCTGTGGGACTATGTCGATGACGACGAGCTCCACCCTGGCGACGAGGCCGTCGACATCACACGTGAAGCCGTCGGAGCGTGAGTGTTGCAGTCGCCTGAGCCTTCTCATGGGAGCTAATGTTGTGTGATATTACTGTAGGTGTCTGATCAGCAACGAGCTGTGTGCCGACGGCTCTAGACGCACGACAGTGCGCGCCATCCAAACTCGCTACTATCGCTACCACAGCAGCGCTCGACGAGACGTCATGCAGCGGTTCCAAGTGGTCTCGGGCGGCGAGATGCAAGCCCACGAGAAGCTCTTCTGCAGCATCGTCGCGAACGAGGTCGAGAAGGAAAACGCCGTGTACACGCAGGCGCTGAGCAGGCTGGAGCCTCAGGCTGCAGGTGTTTGATGCACACTACTGTACTCCGCCGCCAGCAGTCAGCATACCATAAATGAATTCGCATCAAGAGCACAATGCACAATCTCTTTTAGCTTTACATTCTATGATACCGGCAGTGTTCCACCGGTCGGGACGTACGCTGCTTCTTCCTGAGCGATGGACTCGAGCATGATGCGACGGAACGCCAACTCGTTGATCTTCATCTTGTCGGCCGCCAAGTACCGATACTGGAACCGCTGCAGCGCGTCCGGAGGCGCGTGGTCGTGGAAGCGGTAGCGTCGCGTGCTGATCGCTCTGTACACGAGCCGCTCCACGCCGTCGTCGCACAGTTCAGGACGGATGAGGCACCTACGCGTAGTAAATGCGATCAGTTGTGATATCAGCTACTCACTCAGTCCAGTGTCCGGTGGCACTCACGCTCCGACGGCCTGGCGCGTTATGTCCGTGGTTTCGCTTTCCGGATGCAGCTCGTCGTCGTCTACGAAGTCCCACACGATCACCGCAAAGTCCTGGGTCTGCTTGTAAAACGTCACGAGCCGCGACTCACTGCACAGCTCGTCGCTGTCTCGACGGCTCTTGTGGTGGACGCCCAGCACTCGGTAGAGCACGTTCGAGCCAGCAGTCGGTGGAAGCCTCGCATCTGCGTCCACGATCTCCTTCTTGCGACTCGTGCACTCGTAGGTCTGGCACTTGGCCACGATATCGCTCACAGCGACGCACGCGCCTCGCAGCACAGGGCCCAAGTCTCTCGTCTCCAGTGCAAACACACTGGTCGTGGTCATGCCGAAGCCGCCGCGGTCCGTCAACTGCTCTGTGAGGATGTACGGCGAGTGGACCGACGGCCGGAGCACGTCGCCGTCGTTGAAAGGGGACTCGAGCGACTCGGTCTCTCGACACAGGATCTCCATGGCCGCTCGCAGCCGCGTCTCCTGAGCCAACGCCGCGTACTCACTCCAGCGTGTCGGTCTGTCACGTGGCAGCCGCGTATAGTTGTGGAGATACTGGCACAGATTCAGCCCCGACGCGAACGCCGGCGGCGCGGAGAACACGGACCGCAGGCCTCGGATGAACTGTGCCTGTCGGTACACAGCGTCACGCAGTGTCTCGCGCTCGGCTTCGGCCCTGCGGCGTCGGAAGCGCTGGCTCTGCGCCTCCAGCATCGCCGGACTGCGAGTGTTTCGCGCCGTCAGCTGCAGTTGCGTGAGCTGCTGCGTGAGTTGCTCGGCCTCTTCTTTGATCTGCGTGAGCTTGCGCTGCAGAACGAGTGCTAGCGTGTCAACTCACAAACTCGCAGGAAGGAAGCGAGCGGACACTCGATGTTTGCGCACCTTCAGAGACCACTCACCGGTGGCTTTCGGGGCTTTGCTAGCCTGTGGCGGAGGCTCGAGAATAGCAGGAGATGCATCGTGCCTCTCGCTAGTCGCTGGCTCGTCCAGGAACGACAGGAGATCGTCCAGCAGCGCGCTGTCGCTCTCCGGCCACGCCACGGTCTCCATTATCATTCTGCTCGCTGTCCGACTGAGCTTCTGTGGCAGGCATTGGCCAATCAGAAGCCAGTATTCAGCCCACAATGTCCTGTGATTGGTTAAAATTATGGAAGACACGCATTGACGAGCTCAGCTAGCATGCCCCTAGCGTCTTCAACGCCTGTGCGTATGCAGCCTTCTCCTTAGCGATCTCACTGAGCATGATGTCACGGAAAAGCAGTTCGTTCGTGCGCATCCGTCGTCGCGAATCCAGATAGTAGCGATGTAAAACGCCCCGCGAGGCTCGGTCGTGGTACCGGTAGCGTCGCGTGGCCAGCGACCTGTACACCGTACGCTCGAGCCCGTCCTCGCACAGCTCACGCCGGATCAGGCAGCTACAATCCAAGTCAAAAGCAACACGAGTGAGTATCCACAGGTACAGAACAGCAGACGTAGGAACATGGGCGTACGCTCCGATGGCCTGGCGAGTGATGTCGGCGTCGTCGCTGGTGGGGTGGAGCTCGTCGTCGTCCACGAAGTCCCAGACCACGACGGCGTAGTCCTCGGTCTGCTTGCAAAGCGTGATGGAGCGCGACTCGATCTGCATCTCGTCGTCGTCGTGGCAGCTTTTGTAGTGGACGTCCATCGCTCGGTAGAGAAACCTGGGCTGCCCACTGCCTGTGCTAAAGGACGACGACGGCGGGGCGTCTGGATCCACAATCGCCCTGTGGACGTCAGTCGTCGGGTACGACGGGCACGTCGACATGATGTCACACGACGCCACGCACGCGGCACGAAGCACAGTGCCCAGGTCCCGCGTGTCAACGGCAAAGACGCTCGTCGTGGTCACGCTGAAGCCGTCGCGATCGGGGAGCATCTCTGTCTGGATGAACGGCGAGTCAAGCGACGGCGTGAGCGTGTCAAAGTCGTCTGAGACCGTCAGCGACTCGGTCTCTCGGCACAGAATGTCCATCGCCGACTGGAGACGCGTCTCCTGGGCCAGTGTAGCGTACTCGTTCCATCGCGTGGAGCGGTCACTGGGCAGTCGTGTGTAGTTATGAAGGTGGTGGCACATATTCAGACCCAGTGCAAACGACGGCGGCACTGAGAACACCGTCCGCAGTCCACGAATGAACTTGGTCTGCGCGTACACGGCGTCGCGCAGTGTCTGGCACTCGCGCTCCGCCCGACGACGCTTGAAGCGCTCCTGCTGCGCCGCCTCCATGGCTGCACTGCGTGTCGCGAGTGTGTTCGCGCGTAGACGTTGTAGCTCTTCTGTCAGACGGAGAGCCTCGGCTCGCGCACTGTCGAGATCTCGCTGAAGGATAAGTGAGACCGACACTGAGTCTCCGATGTGCCAAGCAATTGAAGAACTGATTGGCAACTCACCTTGAGCTGCGAGCCGCTCTTCTTCGTCACCTGCATATTGTGGGAAGACAGTAGAGGAGGCGTCGCGGGCAGCGACGTGCGAGGTGAGTGGCTGCTGCAGTCGCTGCGCGAGTCGACAGACGTGGCGTCATCGACGGAAGCAGTGCGAGTCTCGTCGTAGCTCCTCATCGGCAGCGCCGTTGATGCTGGCAGTGAGCTGACCGGGAGCGCCGCCGACGTCTCCATGAACAGCAGCAGGTCTCTGAGGAAGGTGTCGTCGCCTTCGTCCGCAGCGCCGTCCACATCGTTCCACAATGCTGCCTCCATTTTGGTCGCTAGCGTGTTCCGGCCAAGTGAGACCGTCGCATACTCAGACATACTACTGTATATTTTTAGCCAATCAATTCTACGTAAAATGAATCTGTGACGCGCGCAGGGGTGGCAGAGGCCGTCAGCAGGCGCTCTGCGCGATGCTCAGCAACATCTCCTCCTCGGCGACCTGCTGCATCACGATGTCCTTGAAGATCATCCCGTTGGATATTGTGGCCGCCTGTACGGAGCCCAGGAATCGGTCGACACGTGGATCGTGGCCGCCCTGTCGAAGGAACTTTTTCGAGCACACCAAGCGGCACACGACGCGGTCCTCGCCTCCCTCACTGCGCTCCACACGCAGCAGACACGCGCCGATCGCACAACGTTGGATATTCACTTGTGGAGACATCGGATTCAACTCGTCTTCATCCACGAAGTCCCATAGGACGAGTCCGCAGCCGTCGATGACCGTGTAGCATGTCACGACGCGAGACTGCATCACGACGAGCTCACTGCCACGAGACGCCCCGCTGTTGTAGAAGACTGTGTCGATACCGTAGAGCGATGGACACAAAGGCGACGTGTCCGTGTACATCACCGTGCGGTCAAGGTTGGCGCGCTCGTACTCAGGCCACACGCCCGTGATGTCTCGGATGGCCACGCATGTCGCTCGCAGACCCTGGTAGATGTCAGCCGTGTCGAGCGCATACACGCCAACAGTGTGAGCTGCAAGACCGCTGGGAAGTGGTGCAAACTCCTTGTAGATGCACGGCTGTGAACCCACGAGAGTCTGTGTATCAATCTCGAGCCGGCGCATTGCGTAACGCAGTCGCGACTCCGTCGTGAGCGCTCGGAATTCCGAGCGACGGAGCGACTCGTCCGATGGAAGACGCGTGTAGCTGTGAAGCAAATCATGCCAGTTACCGTCCTATGGATCGTACCATTTGCCTGTCAGCATAGCCACTAGAGCAGAACTGCATCAAGCTGCACGCACCATTTGCACCACAGGAGGCACTACCAAAAGTGAGCGAAGCTGTTCCATGAAGCGCGATTGCGCGAGAAGCGCCTCACGCAAACGCAGGTTCTCCTCCTGCGCCTGGAGACGCTTGTGTCGCTGCACTGCAGCGTCTTCCGCTGCGACGCTCAGCGTCCCATCGCGACTGGCACGCAACTGCACGAGCATGTCTGTGAGCGACGCGATCTCCGTCCGAATCGCGTCGAGCTCCCACTACACGGAACGATCGTCAGGCCAGCGAACACCACACTACAGTACAACCACGCTGTTGGGTCTCACCTTACGAGGGCGCGATGCGCGCACGTCATGGCGCTTGGGCTTCGCTGGTGGAGAGTGCGTCATGTTCGTGAGTCGTCTTCACGTCTGCCTGTCCTGCAACAAAAAAGGAGACCTTGACGTCAGAAATAGTCAGATCTGAGTAGAAAGGCGGTAGATCTGAGACAGAGTGAGTGAGTGGGGGATGGGCCGCTCTGTGTGTCCACACAATACGAGCTGTAAAATGGACGCGGAAGACGGCGACGACGCGCTCTTCGCGGAGGTGCTGGCGCTGCTCACGGACGCGGACGCCGACGCTGCGCCACTTGAGAAGACGCTGCCGCCGCCCAAGTCCAGCAGCGCCACGGGTAGCGTCGCGAGGCGGAAGGTACGCTGAGCCACTACCCTGTCAACTCCCAGTCCACGGTCTCACTTATTAACGTGGTGATATGTAGCGTGCGATCGACTGTCTGAAAGTCGAGGAGGGTGGACTCACTCAGCAGCTAGCAGTGCTACAGTGTGTGGTGCTTCCAGCGGCTGAGAAGCACAGTGAGGCCAAGCAGCGCGTGCTCGTCGAACGCCACAAGCGCCGACGCGCTGAGCGCGAACGCGCGCAGTTGCGCGACGCCGTGTACCGGCAAATGCAATTCCTGCGGGGGCTGCGAGGCGTGATGGCCTGCGGATTCGACGGCGCGGCATCGATGGTAGGTGTCTTTTACTGCATGGTCTGTGAGGATCTATGGCTGACATGGTGTGCATCTTGACAGAGTCTCAACCTGTGCAGACACCTCCACAACTACACGCGACTTCCGAGGGATCCGTCAACGCGTTGGTGCGAGTACGTGACTCTCTCAAGCGACGAGCGACTCGGTGTCGCCACTCAGTTGCTGCAAAAAGAGATGAATGCCATTCCAGTCTCGGACACATTTATCGAAAACGACTTTTTCCAAGAGTCGCACACGGCCTGCGCCATCACTACTAAGAGCGTGTTCGCGATGGAAGACTGCAGCGTTGCCGAGCTCATGCGTGCGGTGTTTGTGGCTGTGCGGGAGATCGTTGTGCAGTGCCGCAAGTTCCGCTGCATCCGTGCGAGTGGAGAGATCGTGGACGCCGCGGCACTCAGCCAGAGCAACCTCCAGTACCGAATCGCATCCGTCCGTCGCCAAGGCGAGAACGACAGCACAGACTTCATGGTCGAGTCCCGTCAGCTCACAGTCTACAGGCTCACCAGCGACGCCGCTGTCCTGTTGTGGGACTACGTGGACGTGGACGAACTGCACCCGCTGGTCGAGAAGCCAGACATTTCGAGGCAGTGCATTGGAGCGTGAGTGGCTGCTTCGATGCTTAAAATTGGAGATAGCCGTATATTGATTGGTGTGGTGTGTAGGTGCCTCATCCGACGTGAACAGTGTCCCGACGGTGTGGAGCGCACGGTGTACCGTGAGCTGAGCACGAGACGCTACGAGTACCGCGGGAGTGAACCGATGTCGCCGCCTCCAAGTGTGCAACGCTACCTATCGACGATGCGTGTTTCGATGCGATCCAATGAATTGCTCTTTAGAGAGATCATCGCCAAGCAAATTGCCGATGGTCGGCTCATGACCACTGCTTGCATTGATTGACTGTGTCCAAAATTGCAGTAATTTACGAGGTCTCATTATTGTAATATTTTAAAACGACTATTTCATTTCCGTTATATGTTATTCTTAGAACTAAGCTAGGCTATTTGAGACGTCAGCATGTGGAGTTGTGTTCAACAGGAAACTCGCCGTGGACGAGAGAAATCTAACCGGACAGGGCGAGATCCCACAAATCCAGAGAGCACCCTCAAAATCCAGACGCTGACCAACCCACCTGTTTAACGGTAGATCCACCAGCGGATCTCCAACGAATCCTCCACTGGGCCACCTCTCAGTCCACTGTCTGGATAGCCACGGCCAGCCACCACGAGTGGCCGATGCCTTCCCCCTGTTGGTCGCGTCGTGCGAGGCCCTCTCCCACACGCACCACCAGTCCTCGCTCTATGGGTCGGCCCTAGTGACTGCCGCACAAGATGTCGCTTGCCGTACATCGCCGTCCGCTCCATCCATGCTGCTCCTGCTCATGAGCCACCATCTACGCAGCCACCGTTCATGCTGTTGCCGTCCACGCCGTCACCTTGCTGTTGTCGTTCACGCTGTCACTGTCGCCATCTATTTTGTTGCCTTCCACGCCGTCCACGTCCACGCTGTTGCTATTCACGCCGTCGCTGTCCACGCCGTCGCTGTCCATGCCGTCACGTCCATGCTGTTACCGTCCGCGCAGTCACCGTCACTGCCAGCAAGCCATCTTACTACTATCCATGCTGTTACACCATGCTACGGAACGATCTCATTATTGCAAATATGGACTCGGAAATCCTGCTAACTCTCATTGTGATACCTTATTGTAGAAACATCACAACAGCTCAATACAGTTTCGCATTTTACACTTCCGCCCATTTCGATTTCCATCTTTTTGCAGAAGAGGCCGACTTGACGAGTATTAGTAGTAGCTGCAAGCCTTATCTCTGATTGCGAACCACATCACATGCCGCTCTGTCAATCTCTATCGCTCACCAACAACCATCACGCAACTAGTAATAAATGATAGAAGATCACACGTGTAATTGATCATCATACTAGTTCTATATCGTCCTTCTTGGCCCGTCGGTTCAGCTTCCTCTTCTGGCACTCTTTGTCCCGGAAGCTCTTGAGGTGGGCCTTCTGGACGTTTCCGACAGGCTCCCAAGTAGGAACCCAGTCGATGAGCACCTTGAGATCTCCATCGACAATAATCTCGACTAAGATCGCCCTGTAGTTGTACTCGTCACCGGTTGCATTCAGTGAATACTCGGGGCTCCGATCCACGTGCTCGTAGATCTCGAGCACGTCCATGCGAGGAGGAACTTGTCGAGTGGTTGCATGGTTTCTTCCTCGAAGTCAGTCACAGAGACATGCAGCTTCTCCAGATACAGTCAACTCATCCTATATGGGACACGTTTGGGCGTGAAACGTCGGTCGGCTCATTTAGAGGGATAACACTTCTCATACCAAAACCAGGTGGATATCAACCATATTTTACAGAAAGGGGTCTGTCTACCATATCTCGTATCATGGAAGGGTGGGTAACTTCAAAGTAGAACCAGCCCAATCTGTGTTGGCCACTTCAAGTTGCACAGGCAACTAAAAGGCAGTGTCTCAACGCACACCCAGAGCGGGCAGTTCGACGAGCGATTCTTCACTCAGTGCACAATTGACCACCTCTTGCATTAGATTGACTTGGGGTGAATTGAGGGGGAGCGGCGCTGAAAAGTGTCGCTCT